>JALDNG010000408.1:0-167479 GCA_024349245.1 Neodontobutis hainanensis | reverse complement strand
AACGTAATGGTTCCGAAGGGATGCTGAAAGCTTAAAAGCGTTTACTTAAATAGTGTACTGATACGTATAATTTCTTCAAAAGAAACCCTGAAATGTTATAATAATCATATTTCGAAAAAATATATTATTTATAAATGTTGTTAATCACACGAAATAAATTATTTTAATCGTTTATCTTCTAAAAACTCATTTTAAATTGATCAAAATAATATTTTTATAACAGAATATGAAAAATCTTTCAAAAAAAAAGATAATTCATACAAATTCATAAACAGTTTGTACGTTTCTTTCATTTTATCATTTAGAGTCAATTAAGTCATAATGATTCAATGATATAATTTTTTTCCTTTTAAATATTTAAATTTCCGCATAACTTAAATCTTTAAATAAACCAGCTTCATGAAAAAACTTATTGAATTTATATATAATTATGAGTAAAAACAACATTATATGGTAAGTTAAAACAAATAATAATCCGTAATATCATACATAAATGAATTAGAATTTAGATTATGTTATATCTGATTGACTCTGATTTAATTTACTTATATTAATTTTAAAAATATATTAAAAGTCATTTTACTATATCTATTTTAGATTGCTCTATCTTTTTTTAAATATCATAAAAATTAAAATAAAAGGTTTTAAAAAAATAATATTATTAATTTTTTCACTTTTTACGACTTTAAGAAAAAATTAACGGAATGAAGAATGAAAATAAATTTCATGCATATGAGTCACAAAAAAATTGTTTTAACATTGAATATTTTTAAGAAGCGATTTTAAAATTGTAGAAATGCTTTTTTTTAACTGGAGATATATATTTAAATTAATTTGATTTTTGAATTATAAATTTGGTTTGCTTTTTGTACTCTCAACATTGAATTATGAAATATATTATCAAATTGATTTTATCAAACAAAAATATTAATGATTTTTTGTCGTTAATTATTGCTCAACCTTCCAGAATGGCACGTTACATTGAAAAGGTGTTGAATAATTTGATATCAGCTAATGGTATAATGTAGTCATTTTCTTGTTGATCACACAACCGTATTCATTTTTTAACGTAAAGATGTAAAAATCATTGAATCTATACACAAAAAAATATTAATTCTTAATAGTTTTAATATCGAATCATATCAAAATTATTTACAAAAATAACATTTCACAGATTGTGATTTTCGTTAATATTTGTAACTTTAAAATTAAAATGAGTCTGTTTGAAAATAATAATTTTGTTTTAAGAATGAGATAAAAATCTATTCTGATTTCATAAAATATTTCAATTTTTCTGGAAATGAAGATATATGAAAGTGAAAATTTTTAAAGATGTTCGATTATTATTATTATTTTAAACAAGGCGTAAATAACCAATTTTATCTTAAATTTGATTTTTAATATGAACGATAAAACCAGTAAAATTGTGAATTTAAGAAACAAGAAATCTTAAATATGGGAAATACAATTTTTTGTATTTATTGTACCATTTAACTGATATAAGAAATGATATTCAAAAGATCAAAGCATTTCAAATGTTTTAAATATACTCAAAATTTGATGAAATTTGAATCATATATTTTCTTAGGTTAAATAAGAATTTTTTTATAAAGTGATACATTTTATTTTGAAATTTACAAAGCAAACAAATAAATATCATCAATGTTTCATCGTGGTTTCTGTTAATAAATTATTTATACCAGTTTTCATCAGAAATAAAAACATTTATATCTGTTAAATTAATATTAAATTTAGAAATATTTTGAAATATAGTTCATTTTAAAGCCAAAAAATCAATTAAATCCTGAAATTATATCCAAATAATACTATTTTAAGCAGCTCTTGATTTCTAATATTTTTCGTTTAATGAGTCAATCTCAATAAAATTCAAAAATGTTAAAATTAATTGCAAAATTATATCATTAACGATATTTGAACATTGATAAAACTTTTTCTATTATTTATGTTTAAAATATTAATTAAAATATTGAAAATAATTCTAATTTTATAAAAGTTTTTATTTCATCAAAAATTCATTTTTTTGGCTTTTTATATATTTTTCAAACACAGAAAAAGCAATTCTTCATTTTATGATTAGATGCGATCCGATTAGTCGATTTTGTATATCCTATATAACTGTTTTTCAATAAAATGTACATCTAGTTTATTTCTTACATCATTTAAAAATCCATATATCTGCAAAAATAATATATGTAACTGTGGCCTAAAATGGGAATCTAATGAATGAGTTTCTAATGATCTGCATTCTCAAATCATTTATTTCAAATTCGATATGATAGATAAAGAAGTTCTGTTGATAAATTCTTAAATAATTAAATTTAACACAATAAACTTTTAAAATAAAACTTTGATCAGATAATTTTGAATGATGAATATAAAGTCAAATAGTAAAAAGGCAACATGCCAGGAATTTAATTATTAACCTCTCAATATTATAATGTGAAGTGCAATTATTCTGTTCAATTTGAGTTCAGATAAAAACAGAGATATTCTATACAATGGAATTTCAATATATATTTAACGCTTGATTTTTTAAAGACATCTTTGACTGTTTCTTGAAATCAATTATCTATAAACTATTTATGATGTGAATTAGTGTTAAGCATTACAACTAAAACAAATTCTGAGATTTATACACAAACAAAATTTCTAATAAAAAGAAAAAATCATAAATTTCTTGAGTTGAAGTTGCGTAAATAAACAAGTAAATCGTTGAAATATAGTTTACATATTAATGGTGTTTTTCCAATCATAATAATTTTATCTATATTGCTGGAAATTTCTTGAATATGTTTAAATAGAGAATTTTGACATTAACATCCTTTTAAAATAAAATAATAGTTTTTAAGCTTATATATAATTTAAAGTTAATATTTTTATCTCTAAACAATAAATTAATGTTTTTCAATTACATAATTATGTTTTAAAAAGCTATGATCTGCTTTAAAATCCTAATATTGATTAAGAAAGAAAAATATTTCACTGGTTTATCAATATATACAAAAATATAACTGTTTATTAAATTATGTACTCTGAACAAAGATATTTTTTCTGTTCAATAAAATAGATATTTAAGTTTATAGTAAATTATATTTGATATTTTTAATTTATTGTAAGAATAAATGACATTTACAAAAGTAAATATATTTATTAAATATCATTTACTTTGAATGATAAATGTTTTAAAATGACAGTACGATGTTATCTGTTAATATATTCATGAGTAAAATGTCTTCCATTCGAGTTAATTTCAGTTTATTTGTTAAATTTTTAGAAAATGTTATCGATGAATATATTTCAATTAATTTTGATCTTTATTTTACAATTATTTGAAAATAATGAAACAAAAATTTTTAATATATTTTTCTCAAAACTATCTTAAAGAATAATAATATCATTTAAAATTAAAGAAATAGAAAATTATATAACTTGATATTAGATATTCTTTTAAATGTGTCATATTTCAATAAATTCGATTTTATATTCAATCTATATAAATATATGCATTTAAGTAAAAATTAACTGATAATTTAAAATTATTTCATCTCAAAAATTAATAAATGAAAAATAGGTTTTTAAACCTCGTGTAACTGAATTTGGTCCGGTTCAACAATATTAAAAACAGTATATAGATCATCCGTATGAAGACAGCATATATACTTTCATAATATAATCAAATATGTTATTATATTTTAAATTGTGGCACAAACTAATTAATTACATTAAATATATCTTGATAATACTTCATATTAGGAACATGAACAACTAATTCTGAAATCAATCTTCAATATTTTTAATGTGTAAGATACGCCTATCAAATATATCTATGGTAAAAATTCGTTAGTCATTGTTGGGATTAAAAATGATTAGTATATGTTAGCTTAACTTTATTTTGAAACAAACAAAACGAGCATGATCTTAAGCAGTCATTGATTTCTTCAAAACATTTTATCAAATTAAATCAGATTTAACTTTAAAATTTTAAAACCTTAAGATCAATAATAAAATGATAATTTCCGAATAAAAGATATAAATGAGTAACTTTTAGCCATATATATACTTCTACTACTGAAAAACTTGTGAAATATTTCCTTTCTAGTATATTTCCTTTTAAAGAAACATTTGCAATCACCTGATTCAGCTATCAGAAACTGAGCCAAATAAAAGTTTTATCAACGGACTCAAAATATGAAATTTTTAAAATTAAAATCTATGTTTCACTCTAATAGTCAAATTGACATGTGAAAGAAATAGAAAAATATTTTTAGATTTTATTATTGATTATAAAAAAAGAGAAAAAATATTTACTATCTTAATTACATGATTTGTTTATGTTGATAATTTTTCAAACATTTATCATAAATAACTATATGTATTTAGTTTATTGAGTTATATTTCAAATAATATCAATTCATAACCTAAATCCTAGAATTAAACATTCAAAGATATTTATCACACTTGAATTGTTAATTAATTTTACAAATTGACGACACTAGGTATTATGTGTGAATATATGCTTTTTTAAACCTAAATAATTTGAAAAATAATACATACAATTTTAAATTCAAAAATTTATTTATAATATCAAAAATAGTTGCAGAAACCTAGAGTTTATCTTTTCTATTTACCACCTTTTGATATATTGTAAAAACAAACATCTAAAAATGGAATCAATTAGGTATATTCATCGACTATAACATTAATTTTCATGTTATAATATTTACTAAATAATTAGTTTCATTTCTCATGTTCAAAATTTAATTTGATCCATCAATCATATAATCTATAGCGTTAAATTCAAATGTTGTTCAACAAATTTCAATGATTAATATTGATTTTATGAACTTTATTTTGAGTAATGATACATTATGATCAAACTCATATTATGAAGTCACATTTCATTTTAATTTAAAATATCACATATTAATCATGTTTGCTTCGATAATTCAAAGGTATCATTTTCTAATATTTATCTAAAATTTTCAATAAAACCTTCAAAAAATAGTTAGATATTTTTGGAGATACATAGTTTAGTACGTCAAGAATTAAACTATATTATTTATAAAATTATAATTAATTTAATAATATTCAAATATAATTTCAGATTCTGATATGAATTCGCAAAATGGTTATTCGATGTATTGTATTAAACATACTTATGTTAAATTATATTTCCTCTTTAACATCTTAATTGTTAACTACATGTCCAAATATTAAGTGTTAAACGCAGAAATAAGAATCTGAATTATTATTTAATGAGTCTTCAAAATAATCATCAAAGAACAAACGAAATATTTTAAAAATTGTTTGCCAAACAGTTTTTATATTATTTTAACTTATTAGTTTTTTTTATTTTAATGGTTATGAATATCTGTTTTACCATCGAATTAAGTTTTAAATTAATTTAGTAACAATCAATATGATTTATTTAACATTGAGAAAATCATAGCACACAAACAAATGATCATAACAATTCTATTTTTTATCGAAAAAGAATTATAAACATATTATTTTAACTCAAATTTCTACCAGTTTTTATTTTCCTAAATTTTAACCTTATAAATTGATATCGATAAATAGTTTATGAAGACCTGGTATTCATTATTACTCTCATTATTTAATATTTAATAGCCTTATACTTTTAAACTGTTAAGATATATCAATGTTTTTTAATTACAAAATGATACCCCATGTATTAATGATGATTGAAAGAACATTCTGTGGTTTATATCAGTTATATTTACAACTAAAACACTGTATGAAACCACATATTTATACAATATTAATAATTTTTCTCTTTACGAATATAAAAATTAATAAAATATTTGATAGATCAATTAAAATTAAGATTTTAGATCTATTTTATAATATAATGAAAAATTAAATTATTAATTCGAAAAATTTATGAATTTAGAAGGTAAAATATTATTTTGGTTATATATCTACTGTAAAATTAACTGATAGAGTAATCTTTGATAATTAAAGAATTTTTTGTTGAAAAAATTTATAATTTTAAAATTTTTATTTCGACTTCTCCGACAAATTTATTTTGAATGATATTTAGATATCAGAAAAGAAATAATGAATCAAGGAAGATCAAAAATATAAATAAAAATAGTTAAATAATATTCAAATAATATTTATTAATTTTCTAAATAGAACATATTTCAGAAATTTAAAATTCTCAGTATGACTTTTTAAATGTCTGATATGTTTATATTATCTGTTTCATACAGTTTGAGAGTTCATATATAGATTATAGAATATTCCAATAAGGTGCCTTATAACATTATATTTGCTAGTAATACGCTTAAATATCACTTTATAATAATATAGAAAATATTTTTGATTTTTATATAAATATAAATCAATATGAGACATACACGTTAAATAAAATGCATAATTATTTTGTTGCCTCTAAGCAGCTATTTTCTGGTTATATGTTAAATAATGAATCAAGTTGTGAAAAGTTATTCACACTTTACTTTTTGAATGATTGTAAAAATACATGATATCAAAATATAGTAAATTAGGAAATATAGAATGGAATTTTATTCTTAATAACGATGATAAATAAGTTAAATGCGTTAAAAATACCTGTAAACAATAAAAATATAGAATATTAAATATCTTCTAAATTCTTAGATTATTTCAATTTTTTAATCATATTGAATAAAAGGCAACAATTTAAGATATAATGTCTATGCCCTTTATCATACCTTATGAAAATTTCTATTTAGACATTTAAATTATTATCAGAGTATGTTAAGTACTCAAAATGTAATCTTCAAAATAACTTTAATCTTAATGCATGCGAAATCAAAGTTACAACTGTTAATCGTTTAAAATTTTCCGTAAATTCAGCAATGTAAAAAAATTGTAAAATTTAAAATAAACTAATTTCTAATGTTAAATGACAAAAAATATTTTGATGTTTGAGATTTCGCATATTATTAAGGAATATATTAGTGATGTAGAGATTAACATTTATACATTTATATCAGTATTTTTATTGTTTTTTTTCTGATGGGAATCATATATGATCAGTTATTGGAGAATAATGCTGCAAATTCTAGATAATAGAAAATAAAATAATATTTTACGAATTTAAGAAAATGTCTATTTTATTAAAAATCATTTTCTGAAATATGATCTTATCTGAGAATGAGTCAGTATATGAGATTTTTTTAAGAATAAATTATTCATAATCTCGTTTACAAAAGTAACATCAAAGTAATCTATTATTGGGCGAATAAAATTATTAAACTCTGTTGATATAAAAAATTTAAAAAGTTCATAATTTGCCAAAAACAATATTTATCAGGGTTGAATGTTTTTAACGATATAGTGCAAGATTAACTGCCATATGTGAACATATAGCAGTTATTAATGTGATTTTGTTTTTAGAAATTTAAGAGTGATATATGTTTTTCTTCTAAGTGAATATATGTGGACAAATAATTTTGAAGGAGATTTTTCTCATATATAAGCATTCAAGAAATTAGATCTTTAAAATTCAGATATCGTGTTATGTTATTTACTTGGTCTTGTGTGGTTACATATCTGAAGTAAAACTATACCTTTGAACAGATACGATATAATAAATCCATTTTCATCAGTGTAGTGATGAAAAGTTTTTATCACTTAAGATTGACTATTTTTTCAAGACTTGTTACTGTTTAATTCATATCTAGTTTATGGACTTTATAATGGATTGAATGCATTTGTAATTTAAATTTGTTTCGGGTGTATCAAAAATTTTATATTTTACTACATTAGTCATAATATTCTATTGCATATATTTTTTAAATGGAAAACCAAAAATACTGAACAGTTATTGAACACATAACAAATAATTGTTTAAATTTTACATGATACAAAATATTTATTCTTTTACATAGAAATTGAATCCATTTAAATCTAAAATTATTCTAAATAGATTTCATAAATATTTTAGAACAAGAAATTTATTTTACACTATAAATTTTTAAAACATCATAAAAAACAATTATTAAGTTAATTTTTAAATTAATAAAAATTTAAAAATATTATTAAAATAAATAACTGAAGAAGAACATTAAAATTCATATATATTATTTCATGAAAAATTATAAAGGCTCATAAAGTAAGATTTACTTTTTTATTCAATTTTGGAATTTATTTGATATAATGGAAAATATTTGCTTCATTCAGAAAGGTGATATAAAAATTTGCATTTTTGCATAATTTTATTTTTATAATCTAAATCTTTGTTTTCAGTTGTTTGTAAAAATTTAATCGACTTATTCCAAAACTAAATTTTGTCTTTTTTATTCTCAGAATAAATTTGGTATTTAATTATCCTGATATTTCGATTTCAAAAATTCAATATTTGAATAGTTTATCAGTTAAATATTGGTAATTTATTAAAATTGTTCTTATTTTGAAAAATCCGAAAAGATTTTTTCTGTTGTTCAAAGCAGTTATATTCATAAAAACATCAACAATATATAACTTTTTAAAAGACGTCTATTTACATAAGATTATAAAAGACTAATTTTTAAATATATAAATCATCTATAAAAATTTTTTTTCTTAATAATTGTAAAGATAATAATTTTATTCGATTTACATATTAGATTAAATGTGGTTTTAAAAAAATTGCAAAATAGATAAAAAATTTTCAATATATAATTATCTGTCAAATCTTACAAATATTCGAATGATTTTTGATCAAAAGTGATTTTATATTTATTAAATATTTATTGATAAAAAGAACACGTAACGACAGTATTATACATAAAAAAACTTTTGTGTAAAATTTTTTATAATTTCTTAAAAATAGACAGCATCTTAAATTTTTTTAAATTGAAAATGTAATATTTTAAAACATTCACTCTGATGGATATGTATTTGAACGAATTTCTGAAAAATGTCGAATATAGATATTTTAAATCTTTGAATCATGATTCTTTTTAAATATAATTTTTATTAAATCTTACATTTACAACCAAATCGAATCTTGCAATTTAAATTGGTCATCTACTTCACCACAAAATATTTTGTACATTGTGGACTAATGATTTACTTCACTCGATGAAACCTATAAGTTCTATTTTTATTCTTCAATATTAAATAAATGGCGAATAATCTCTGGTTTTCTTAAAGGCAAGAATTTATCTTATTAGATTTTATTAGATAATTTTAAACATGGCTCTGTTTTTAGAAACCAGCTGTGTAAATTAAATATGGTACCTAAAGATTAAAAATCTGTTGTAATAAATTTATGTGATTAAAATCAGAATTTCTAATCAAAAGTATCATCCTGCGTAGAGAATTATGATCATATAATGTTAATTCTTACGAGATAAATTCATTAAAGAAATTTGATCAGCTGTAAAATAAATATATCAAAATTAATATTTTCTTAAAGATTGTCAAAGTGATATGTAAAATCAGATATATTTTTCAGATGTACAAGTTAAACACATTTAATTTTATCTCATTGCCTTAAAATTTAAAATTATTTTCGGAAATTTACATTTTAATTTTCTTAAATAGGATTTATAATAATGAAATAACATTTTGTATTTTAAATTGTTCAAATTTAGAAAACTAATTGAAGCATAAAATAATAGTTTGATTAAAGTAGAAAATAATGCAATTCATTAATTGTCATTAGAAAAATTTTTATTACATATATTGACTCAAAAATATCTTTTATATTTAAGATTACGAAACAAGTCGTGTTTAAAATAAAATTATATAAAATAATCCTCAATTTTTTTGATCAGATATCTTGTTAAACTACATGTGAAATTATGATGCTCTTGATTATATTTAAAAAGCTATTCGGCAAATTGATTTATTCTTTGAAATTTTCTTTCTTTAAATTATGATTTATGATGATAAAATAAAAAAATATCTGTTTGCTAATCTCAAAAAAGATATGATGCTGTTATTACAATTAATCGCAAGGAAGAAACAGGAAGTTATCAAAAATATTTATCATTTTATTTTTACTAAGAATACATTTTAATTCATCTGATATTCATTTTTCCAAATTTATATCAATTTAAATTCCTGAAAAGAATTTGAAGACTTGTTTATGGGCCGACTTTTTGAATGATCATAAAATAAAAACTAATCTGAAAAAGGAATGGATATTATTTTCTGAGATGGAGAATAAAAATTTAATAAATAAATAAAATATTGAACAGTTATTATTTTAAAAATTTCACTCAAATCCTTAAAAATTATTAAAACGATTTCGTGCAGTTTTAATAAATATTCATGTTTGCGTTATTGAAAATATAAAAACAATTTAAGGAATATATTCAATAAAGATTCGATTCAGGGCATATTTGCTCAATTTCATATGTCATCTTTTTAATTTCGTTTTCTTTGACAATGATTTCTCTTCTTTTAATAAGTGAGAAACTTATTGGAGAGTTTTTTTTAATTGAATTCTGTCTTTTTTAAAAAGATTTCCTATTTTGAGATATACACATTTATTATCTCTATATATATTAATATAACTACAAGGCGACATTACAATCTTACTTTTAGATTCAATAAGTTTTTTTTAGTCTGATCTAGTCTGAAATAAAGTCAAAATTAAATAATTTTTGACGTTCAAATTAAAATTTATTTGTTTTATCAGAAAAAATCCTGCGGATGTTCTTTTATTAATTTAATACTATCAACGAGGATTTCATATTGTTCAATCCCACTGATGAAGAACTATATTATTTTCAATAGATGAAGAAATAGTTGATATTTTCTCTAATAATTTTGTCGCAGATTTCCTGAAAACGAAATTTATCAATTTGAAAAAATTATAATGGAAAAAATTCTCCATTTTAAAAATGCATAAATAAAATAATTTAAAATAATATTCAGAATAAATCTGCTTAAATTCAATAAAATGATAGTGATGCCGATAAAATATAACAGTATGATTTTTATCAATATACATAGAATTTAATTTTTAAAAATCTATAAGAAATTATAAAAGTAAACTAACCCAAACATATTTACTAAAATTCGATTTTTTATAATTTCTATCAGATGCATGTGCTAGGTTTGCAATGTATTTATCTAAGTTAATTGGATTTTTTGAAAGAATTAATTTAAAATTTTAACTTTTTTTGAAGAAATATTTTGAATTTAAATCTGATTTAAGAAAATATATTGAATTAATTTTTGAAAATTTCATATAACGATAGACTGAATAACAAAGTATGATATTCAAAAACATTTTCTTCGATAAAATTAAAAAAAGATAAGATAGTATGAGGTGAACACTTATTTTAATATCACAAATAAATTAAAAGTTTGAAGAATTTAGAATTAAAATTTTATCTTAAACCTAAATTATTATTTTATTAATCCATTAAAGTAGAATTTAAAATTTTTTGTCTTTAATATCTAAAACAAAACTTCATGGTCATAATTCACTGAAAAATATAAATTGAATAGTATTATGAAAAAATGTCATATTTTCATTCCGAAATAAACTTTTATTGACTAGAATTTATAATTTTATTTTGAGGAAGTATAAATTGACTGTATTTTGAATGATAATTTATCTTATACGATAAAATAAAAACTGAAATGAATAAACAGATGCTTTAACACTATCTTTAAAAATTATGTGAAAATTAAAAATTTAACAAATTGTAATCTTTTGTTTTAAATTTTTTAAAAAATGGTCAACTTACCATAATTAACTGTGATGTATATGTTTAAGCGTTGAATAATAGTGTTTCAAATTATCGAGATATTTTCCGATTTATCATTTTTACAGGTTATTTAAAATCAATGCGCAAAAATATAATGACATATATATTTTATATCATTTATTCGTAGAATTTTCAAATTGAAAATTTTCTGAAATTGATAAATTCAAGAACTTTAAACTATGTGTGAAATGTGATTGTTAATCACGACTTCGATACTTTAAAAATAGGAAAATTTTTAATTTTTCAAAATAAAATATATTCATTTTTATTTTTATGATTTAACCTTTTTAATTGGAAGATAAAATTTTATTTATAAAGCGATTTATTTATGCTTTCAAATTAAATCAAGAAAATTATGAATCAAAATGATGAATAAGGACATTATAGGTGAAAGTTAGAACTAAAAAACCACTTTCATATTGAGAAAATTCAATATAAAGCGAATTCTTGTAATATTTCAAATTAGTCTTGCAAACAAACTATCATCTGTTTCAATTTACACATGTAAAAAAGTAATAGAGTCATGTTCACGTTAAATTACTGTTCGTCTCCATATAACTTTCGTTAAATCATACATTTTAATTTAAATAAAATCTCCAAATTGATCTTACTCATATAACAATTCCATTCGTTCATTAAAGGCTGTACCACTTTAAAGCTACTATCCTATGTAAAAACTAATTATAAAATGATATATATAAATATATTAAAAAAGGGGGTTTTTAATTATGGAATATTTTTATAAATAAATTTAAACAAAGAAAATTATATGATTTATATCTATTATAAAATAAAATTATTCTCAAACATTAAAAATTAAAATAAAATACCAATTAAAATATCTGTTTTTTTAGAAAATGTCGTATGTTCCCAGATGAAACCTATGAAATGGAATAATTTGATTCAATTAATCTATTTTTCATTTTTGAAAGACGAAAAATAATACATTTGTAATTAACTCTCTAAATATTACTCTTATTTTTCTTACTATACAAGAATGTTGTTAAATATTTGGAACATGTAATAATCGAAATTTATAAATATATTATTTCTAAGATTAATAATCTGTTTAAAGATGAAATGATTGACGATTGAAAGTAGATGAAAAATTTTCTACATGAAATTTATTGTAACTATAGTATTATACCATGTATTTTGGGTCATTACCATGTAAAAAATGTTTAAATAATTTTTATTTATTTTCAATTTATACAAGTACTAAGGACAAACAGATAAATATTCTAGAAAAAAAACACAACAAATAAAGATATTAAGACCTGATATCAGTGATAACTATTTCCTCCCAACAGATATTTTTCATAAATTTGTAAACAATATATAAAATGCAACTTACTTTATATTATTCATGAAAGATATATATGAGAAAAATAAAAAAAAAAGATCATGAATTTATTTTTGTTGAGGTTAAAATTCTGAGATATTTCATAAAAATTATGAATGGAAGATTTAATTTTTTTATTCAGATTCTTCATTCGTAACACAAAGAGCCAAATCAACCTAATATGTAAAAAATTATGGATTATGAAGAAAAGTTATGATACTTTTGTGAATGAAAAGAAAAATTTATTTTATATAAAAGTAATATCACTGAACTGTTAATTCATATGAAATTAATCAACATTTTAATTATGAACAGAGCATAATAATTTTGAGTTTAAAGTTTCTTCAATTTCATTTAAACATGAACAAAAAAATACTTTTAAAGAACAATTAACACAAGATGTTTCAAAGATGAAAAATGCTTAAACATTCTTTTTCTTTATTTTTATGACTATCATTAAAATTTATATAATATTCTTTTTAAATGAGTATTTTAAAACTTGATAAATCTATATGAATTTAGAATTAATTTATTTTCATAATATATTTCAATGCTTGTTTTTAAAATATTACGTATGTATAGATTCATAAAGTTCAGCTTTAAAGTAATTTATTTTCTCGATGTGAATGATTTAATTGCCACATTTTTTTCATTTATATGAGTTAAATGTTCTTCTTTAAATTGATTTTATTATATTTTTAACTCATGAGTAATAAAAATATAAATAATGAGTTTACATTTCTTATTTTTTTGTTACCTCGACAATCATCAATAAATATCATTAAAAGTAAAAACCGAATGAGGTAATTTTTGAATGAACAAATCCTCATTATTTTTTATTTTTCGCAGAATATTGAAAAAGCGCTGAACAAAGATTGTGAATCAACGTAAAATGTAGTTATCTCCTAGATAATTCACATTTGAATTATGGTTTTTCAATCATGTGAATAAGACGGACTAGGTTTAATGTTATTATTTTATTCTATTCTAAGAAGAAAAGCAGAATAAAACGCTGATAACAATATTAATTTTTCTTACATTCATGTTTATAAAAACATAAGATTTAAAAAAATGTCTTGAGATTTGAATCTTTATTTATAATCATATACAAAATTAACTTATCATCGAAAAGGGGAGAGTATTTTTTATGAAGGCAAAGAAAGTTTTTTATAGAACATAATTTACACTTGCTTTTACATAAAAAGTATATTTAGTTTTAAAATATATTTTCAAAAGAGAAAAAATTCTAATATGTAGAAAGTATCGAAAAATTTAAAAATATGTTTAGGTTCAAAACGATCAACTTTTTAAACATAAATTATTTATACTCAACAAGAATTTTTAAACAAGAAATTTTAAGACAGATATATTAATTTTTACAAGTTTAAATTTTGTTCTTTATAATTCTACTGTTAATATATCAGTTAGTTTTCTCAAAGTTAACATTATTACTACTATATATTTGATATTGATATACCATTGACTTATAAGAGAAACAATTTATTTTGAATTTTTACATTTCAGATGATAATATTTTTTAAAATTCATGTCTTTCATGAATTATAACAGATCTAACCATCAAATTTATCACAACCAATTTCCATTCAACTTATTTTACAATTTCACAATTCCAAAGACTAAATAAATATTATTTAGGGACTGAAAAGGCTCAAATAGACTTATTCTGGAATATATAAAAAATATTGATGAATATATATAAATAAATCGTTTAGAGGAACAGATTAAACTCTGAACATAAAAGTGAACTTAATGAGCTTTCAAAAAAGGCAATTTTCAAATTCAAAATTGATATAATTTTGACATTTATTTAACATAATAAGATAAAGGAAATAAAATATCTGTGAAAATTGACGAAAAATTAAATTAAATTTTATCAATGGATTATTTTTGAGGTTATTAAAAATTAACTATCATGATGATTAAATTAAATCCCATTTCTAACGGGCAATCATACCATGTTTGAATATAATCTGGAACGTTTAAAAATACTTATTTTTATGTGATTTAAGAATCTCAAATAATTTTTAGATTCGTGATTTTTAGTATTCTGTGATAATTATTTCACCATTATATTATAAAATATTCACCTATAATTGTTTTTATTTAATTTTTATAATTCAATAATCCTCAGATAAAAAAATAAACATTAGTTTACTTTAGACTAACTTTATTTTGGTATGCCTTACCATGATGCGTATTTTTAGGGAATTACTTTGCTTTTCTTTCAGTTAGATTCATTCGAAATTTTCTCTTTTCTTTAATATATTTTGAATATTCGTTTTATGTTTTCTTCAATTAATTAATTTAAAATATATTTTGATCGTTTTATAACAGAAAATATGTAAATATTAAGAATCTGACGTATAATTACAATTAACATGAAATTTTTGTTTTAGAAAATTGAAAAATTATGTAATATTGAAACAATAACTGAGAATATTTATTTGATGAAGTTTTCGCTTCTATTTTCAACGATTTCACAATGAATGAAGTTTATTTTATATTTTTAACGAACCGGTTAATTCACTCTATTTATTTTTTTGATGGAAATACAAAATGTGAGTTCATCAATTTTAAGTATAGCTCTCAAATATTGATTCATAGACAATTTTAAGTGGGATATCTTTCAGGAATTTTATGAGTTTATTGATTGATAAATTTTACATATATATAAAGTATATTATAAACTATTTTTATCCTTAAAAAAGGTATATTTTAGTTTTATTACCATCGATTCATTCGGATAAACTTTTTAAATAGATTTCTTAATAGAATTGTATATATCATTTATGACTGTAATAGTTAAGGAAAAATATAAACGTATTTAATGAATATAGATACAAATATTAATTTTGTAACTTTGAAAAAATGTCTAATTTTGATTTATTAAGAATAGTTTACATTTATGTTGATTACTTATATGATAGGATCATTAAACCATTGGCTAGATTAATTCAATATCTGCATTGAAAACATTTCCTATTTTTGAAGAAAATTCAATTACTACGTGATGGGTATCTATTAAGATCTATTTTACGATGTGAATTAATTAATAATACAGTTCATTTTAAACAAATATTAATCATAATAATTTTTATTATCGATAGTATTTACATCAACTTTGATATTCAAATTACAATTTTTAAAATATAACTATAAGCTGATGTTTAAAGAATAATAATGCGGACCATTATCTGACTTAATTATAATATGAAAGAATTATAGTTAAATTCTAGGTTTAAATCGAATATGGAATCATTAAAATTATTAAAACATTTAATGTAAAATTTATATTACAATCTGTCTTTTATGTCTTTTTCAATCAAGAAAATTCATTTGAATTAAATTAATATCAAATGGTGGTGATGAATTTTTAATTTCAAATAAACAAATCAATTTAAATATAGATATGGTATAAACAATTAATTTAGTAAATAGATATTCCCAAAAAATACAAGCATATAAAATCTAAATTACAGCTGTTTTGAGTTTTTAGAGGATTAATTATTGACAAACAAAACCTTGTCAAAATTTTTAAATGTATATAAATTTACAAAAAAGTAAAATAAAAAGAATTTGATACAATAGATACAAACGTATGTTTTCAATCGAAATCATACGCCATTTTTACGACAATTAACGATATATTACGAATATAAATAGATCTTTATAAATGATATGGATCGAGTATTATGTAAATTATTTTTAGGATTCACAATATACGCCTCGCTCAATGATTGATGGAGCTTTACCAAATTTTATCATTCCAGAAATATCGAATGATCGATTATCAAAAGTATTTTATGCAAATTTATAATAGTTTTAATATCCTACATAGATCCAGAACAAGATGGTTTTGTTTTTCTAAATTAGAATCATCGTTGGATATTAAAGTACTAGAATACCAATATAATAATCTGTTTTGTATAAACAAACAAATTGAAAGACAATAGAATGAACAGAAAATAAATTATTACATTTTTCATTTGGCTATGCCAAAATATTTTTGTGCTTGATTTGAATTCGTTTTTAAAGAGTAAAATATAAAACGGTTAAAAATCTATTTGAATATTAAGAATTTTTATTGTATTTAAATAAAATTTTAATGGTTTTTAGATATTTGTAATAAATATTATGCCTCTATCTTATATGTTAAAAATATTTTGAATTTTAGCTGTTTGACTTTTTTCGCATTAATAGATATTATATTTTAATTTTTTAAAAAAGGCCTTAGCTTTGAGTATTTCATTTAAATCGACCACATTAAGCACTTGTATTGAATCTTAATGATAATATGCATGGTTAAAAATTTCAGAAAATTGTTAATTCTTTACAAATGAAAATTTATGTTTATATTTATTTCTTCTTGTAAATCTCTTCAAAAATCAGAAATATATGTATATATGACATTTAAAGACAACAAATAGTTAAAAGGTTTCAAATTCAAAATTAACATCCTTCCTAGTAAATCAGTTTTTTTAACTTTTTTGTATTTTTGAAGAATAATTATGTTCTAATCTGTTAAAATTATCATAAATTTTATCTATTTTGATACGGGTAAATTGTAAGTCTCCTTTAAATATAAAAAAAATCAAATAAGATCCTAATCGAATAATTTTTAACCTATTCTTCGAAAAATCCTAAAATCGTGTTAGAGTTTTCAAATTTGTTACTTGTTATTTTTGACAACAAATATACAAAATTAATGATATTTAATGAATACATTTTACAAAGAATATAAAATGAATTGAAATTCGAAAATTCTTTGGTTTTTCATGATTTATTTTGTTTAAATATTAAATGTAAGAATAATTTTTCGAATATTTTCATCTATTAATAAATAAATACTACATAGGTTTAAAAAAGAACGAATTTTTAACTTGCACAGTATTTTAATATTTTGATACAAAATAGTTTTTAAAGAAATGATTTATTTTTTACTTCATTTTAAAATTAAACACCAAAAATAAAATTGGTTTAACTATTTTTTAAATCTGAATATTTTGATGAAAAACTGCATTTATGTCAATTATTACAAAGTAACTACAATAAATTTCTGTGTTCATAATAACTTATATGGATAAACGTGGCTTTTAAATCGATGTAAACTGCAAAGTAGGTAGTTTGTGTTTGGGGTATTTTAAAAAGAATAAACATGAAAGCTGCGAAAAAGTTTTTGAAGGATGTTATTAATAGCATTCTATAGTGAAATTTATATATTTCAATTCACATTTTTTATTATGACAATGCTAAAACATACTATGATTCGTTGTAATCAGTATAAAATTCATTGATTATATTCGTATATATTTATCAATAAATACTTTTGCCAACTCTTAACTAGTTCTGTTAGAAGATAAAAGCAATATTTTATCCAAGATCGAAATTTTAGTATTTAAAAATAGATTTTGTTATCTTTTATTCAAAATATTTTGTGAATTTATATCTTATGCAATATTTTAACTAATTTTATTTATTTTGATTCTGAAATTATTGAACAAAAATTTTTTCCTTCGTTACAATATGATATCTATAAAAAATTCAATTTTGTTTATTCATATTAAATCCAAGATACGTTAATAAATATAACTATATAAAATTCTCAAGAATAGATATTCAAAAAAATATTATGGAATCAATTCACACAATTTGGATGAACATAATTAATTATTTCTCCTCTCAAATATTCTTTTGTCCCGAAAGGCGTTATTGAATTTCTTAACAACTCTGTTTTAATCTTTTTGAATGATATTTAATAATATTATCGTAGTAAGGATGAACCACGTTTATCAGCCCCTTTTTGGATAATTTCGTAGATATAGACTCGTCCGTGTTATTCTTTTTAATATGTTTTTACCTTAAAATATCCATGTTCAGAAAATTCTTGAAAAAAAACTCTTTAATCAGATATTGTGGAACCTACGCACTCTCCTAACACATAAAGGCTTCCATACTCTTACTGAAAATAATTTTTAGATCCTGCATAAAAACGCTCATGTTTCTGACTTTTAAAATTTAATCCTATTGAGATTGCGTAATTATATATCTCTTTATTATTCTCTTTTAAGTATTGATAATTTTTCTTATATTCACGAACCAAATATTTTTGTAAAGATAAAATTAAACAGAGTAGTAATGCAATTATATTAACCAATTTACATTTTTTTCTCTAATTCTAGAAAGATACATTTTAAATTGAAATTTTTAAATACTATCTGTATTTATAGATGATATTTGGTTTAAAACAACGATATTAAATGGTTGTAAATAAAAACCACCCCTTTAGTCAAGCTTAAGCATTTTGATTATATCAATCTAAAAATTTTATCCATAAAAATTTATTTAAATCGCATTTCATTTAAATATATTTATTTAATATTTACAATCAATATTTGACGATTTATTCATGTCTTTTAAATTTCATTTCAAATGAAAATGATGACTCTTTGATATTTCTAAATTGATTTGTGAAATTTAAAATCTATTCATCAGAAATTTAGAAAATGAAGAATTTTATCTACGTATGAAAGAATATATTTTATCGTGATGATGTAATAAACTTAAAAAAACCTGTTAATTCTTTGTGAAAAAAAACAAAAAATATTTTATTCTTTAAAACATTTGTAATAAAATTGCAAGTCTTCATAAGATTTATGTGCATATATTCATAAAAGTCGTTTTTAGTGAACAAATTGTTGATAATAAAACGAAAAATTTTGATATTTTTTTCTCGAAGATATACGAGTTTGCAGACTAAATTACTTTTAATGCTTCAAGCTAAATTATAAATTCTATTTAAAAAAATGATATTAAAAATAATTTAAAAAAATAAAATTTTTATTCAAAGCTTTATTCAGGGTTTTATCATTTAATATTATTACTTATATGTAGTTTTTATATTTTTACATCATCAGTAGGTGGAAAGAATTGCAAGATATGCATATTATAAAATTTTTTAGTTTAGCTAATCAAAAAATATTATGAATAAAGTTAGTTCATATCTAGTTTCACAAAAATTTAACTAAATTATGTTTATTATGTTTGACGAGATAATATTTTTTCAATTACTTAATAAAATGAAAAATACGATCCGTTAAATAAGATATACTTTTAAAACTTTTCGTAAATCAGTGATCGTTATGATAATATATATAATCATCAAGTAATTTTTATAAATTAGAATCTCATTATCTTGCATTTTTCATGAATTAACTGTAATTAAAAATTATGAAGATGTGATTGTTTTTAAAATTGAGGTATGATGTTTACGAGAATATTACAGGATTGATTTCTCATCAAAATAATCATTCAAAATATTTTGATTTATATCTGATAATTTACTTTTTACATATATCCTTAATAGTTACCTGAATTGGAATAAAAATTATAATTTTAATGGTGAGATTTCATCATTTTGAAATATGCTAATTTATTAAAGATTGTACTTCGATTATACTTTCATAAAGGGAAATATTCATTATATATATTCTTTTGTGAAGAATAATACTTTAAATCTCTTTCATAGTGAAAATAATATGAAAAAGAATATTTAGTTTGTTGGGATCGCGTATATTGATAAGTTCCAATCCACTTTCATTTATTTTATGAATTATATTATTTGCTTTTGCTTAACATGTAAATAATGTACAAAACTCTTTTAAACAATATTTAATAACCCAACAAAAGATTAATATAAATATGAATGGTTGATCCGTTACTTATTTTGGAAATGCAGAATGAAATTTTCTCAAACAGAGTTCGGATCGTTTTGATATATTTCTTGAATGAAGAAAATTTCGTAATATGTGTAACGAATATTAAACTTAGAATCCTCTGTATTTTATTGAGTTCTCTAAGAAATATAATTAAAATAATTCCTGAAAAATTAAAAGATATCTCCATAAAAATTTGTATAAATTTCTTGAATGATTCACGGTACCTCATTTATAAAACTATATAAAATCAAAAATAGAGGTTATATTAACATCAGAATATTGATAATTTGTACTTTGTAGATTGAATAAAGCTATGAATAAATATCGAATCTATAGAAAAAACTAGTATCTGAAAAATCAAAATTTTTTGAATGACAAATTTATCTTCTCTACTTTAAATTCTAAAAAGTGGAATATATTTAAAGATATATAGATATCATAAAAACAACCCTAATATTTAATTATCGTGTATTTCGATATTATCAATGACACAAAGAGAATTGTTTAGTGACAGACTTCAATTAATGTCAATAATATAAAATCATACGTTCCCCAAGACAATAAGATCTCATTTCAACAAGTCAATGATGATATTTTGTGTTTTCCTTGTAAGCAGATAAGTGTATGCTTACATAGTGCAAAATTTATACACAACTGGACAACTATTTTAAAATGTCTAAAGGTCTTGAAAGAGGATAAAGTGTTGAACAGCTCAAACTTGAAAAGAGGAAATTTACGAAGGAGGAGTATAAAACACCACACCATATTTTGATAGAAACTCTGAACATGATTAGATATCTTTTTCCTTCACAATAAATCTATTCTACTTAAAAAGTAGTTAAAATAAAAAAAACATCAGAGAGACTTTGAAAATAAGTTTGATAACGATCAGGCAAGTCTTATCAGTTGGTATATATCGATTGATAATAAAAAAGCTTGGTATAATTTGATAAAATAGTGATTAAATGACAAATTTTATGAATTTGATTTTAAATTAGAACCAATAGAAAATAATTTGAGATAATGAGAAGAGATAAGTGATCAATAAATGTTTAATAACTTAAAAAATGTGTTAAAAATGCGTAAAGGAATTTTAATAAATATTAATTTCGCACAATTAGTACGGCGAAAATGCGTTCTTCATATGTAGTTTCAGAACCTATGAAAACATTGACACAGGTGCCTACATACAACAAAGCAAACGAAAAATGCTTCTCGTTGCATCTGCATTTTTTAATCACTTCTTGATACGTCTATTGTATAGGATGGTGAAATTAGAAAAGTACACGTCAAGCGTATATTCAGCCTTTGATATTGTTCGTTGTACATTATACTCCTTCAGATGCAGAATGAAAAACTTTCTCAAGTATTCGATCTGATAATTGCAGGATAGTAATTCTCAATGGATCTTTCCTGAATTCTACCTCAAATATGTGTATTTTAAAAAACCCTAAACTCTTTCGTCTTTTCATAGTAAGGCATGTTGTCTGCTAATTTCAGAAAATAATTTTGAATTTCAGATGGAGAAAACATAGTAAAATAAAGTAATCAATAATTCATAAGCTATCTATATTCTCAATGTACATTTTCACTTCATTTTCATTTACTTTTCCAATGTGAATTTGATGGATATTAAAATAAAATCCCATAACAAATGAATTAGGATATGATGTTCATAATTCGCTCTTTATTGAGACGTCAGAGAAATAAATTATACTTTCAAGTCAAGCCGGATGAAGTGTTCTCTAAATTTAATCCATGATGCGATCATATACAGCTCTTGTCAGTTTTTTAAAGGCAAATATTAGAATTTAATTTATTTCTGTAACGAATTCAAAATTTATTCAGATTAAAATTGAAAAAATATCTATGGTAAAAAATACGAAATTTCTGTTTGCTCTCCGAAGTTCAGCTTTGGTCAATCTCTCTAATAGCTTTTAATGACATAAAATAATCAGTTGATCAATGTTTGCTCTGAAATCTAATTATAATCATTCGCTTAATTTCACATGGAATATTAAATTTCCAGTCCCTTTGACTCAGTTTGAAGTGATTTTGAGGACACTAGGAGAAGCTAATAACCTTTAAAGTAAATTTGTCTCCAAAAGAGAAATTGTCTTCTGTAAGGAATTGAGTAAACTTGACACAATGTGTCAAATTACAAAGTTTTTGACCCATCAGTCTGTGAAGCCACGATTTTAACGATTTGTCCTTAATCTAAGTAGCAGTCTTTTGTGCTTAAAGTTTCTTCTTGTTTCAATCATTATGGAATAAGATTGCAATCCTCCATTATTTAATCGATGATTATATATTATCTAGCTTGATATCTGTGTTTTATGTACTATTTGCACCGACGTTTAATTATTCATACGCTTTATATCACCTATATAACTTGTTTAACAGAGATAGCTTTACTTTTGACTCATTTAAAGATGTTATTTTCTTTAAAGTCGTCGTTATATAAATATTATCTGGAGATATATATTTTCATTAATTAACTACAGTGGAGGTCTTTGAACTACAAATTAATTTCCTTAAAACAATTTTTAGATTTTATTTGTTTAATCATTAGTTTAAAAGAATACTTCAAAAAATCATCACAACTTATATGAATGTATATATATAAATACGCGACTGAAGATATTCAACAAGTTCAACTGCAATTCATGATCTTTACCTATCACTGTATTCATTCTATTTTTAAATGTTGGAACGTGATAAGATGTTTTGCGATTATATTTTTAAACAACCATGACACTTTTGTCAATATTTGATAATTTAATCAAAATTTTATATTTTCTACATATATTATTTTAATTTGGCAACACGTGTTGAAAAAATTCAAAAATTGTAAGCATAATATTCATTGAGATTTCAAACAATGTTAAAACGATTTTAATTTTTATAATTAATAAATTGAGTTTTATTTTAATATTTGTGAAATTTTATATTTTGGAGAATAATTTCTTTGATTTTTTTCAAAAACTGTGAAATAAAGGAGTCTATCCTTATGACAATTTAACAAAGATATATATATCAAAAACTAATTATCTATAATTACATTATAGACACATCTAATTATCAATCTCTTTGTTACACTTCATGTAAAATTTTAATGTTAAATTTATTATTTATGTCATAAAAGATTTAAATTGACTGTCATAAGACATTTAAAAAAATGAGAAAATATTTATTTTTAAGAAATTTTAAATTAAAAATATCAGAATATATTGAAAGATAATGAACTTGGATATTGTTATGATGATAATTACCATGTATACATTTTATTGTGGATATTTTTTGATAGAATAAATTAAAAATATCTTAAAATTTTTATAAGGTATGAATAAATTTTATCACAAAATTGTTTTAATTTAAAATATACTCAATACAAGTTTGAATAGAGTTGCATTTTTAAGCAAATTTAGATTTTAGCAATGAAATGTAACAACATTATGCATGTTTGTATAAAAATATACTCATATTTTTTTCTCTAACTACGTTTTAAAATTTTCAATAATTTGTTGTGGTAAATAAATTATAAATGAAATAATAATGTAGAATTCAAATGATACTTTTTAAGGAAGCCACAAATTTTTCACAGTAAATACTAATTCAAATAGAAAAAATTTTATATTTAAATTAATTTTTAAATTCATCTAAACATGAAGTAAAACTCAAAACTAGTAGATATAACATATTTAAATATAATATATAAAATAAAATAATAACATATTGATTATGAGTAAGACAACAAATTTGTTGTGCATTTACAAGATAAAATTTTAAGTTTTGTATTTAAAGGTAAATAAGATGTTTATAATAAAATGTTGAAAAATTTTATCTACGAAAGACAATTTAAGTTTTTTATGTGTTAAATATGATATAATTATGTTATAAATTATCTCAAATTAATAATACAAGCCAAAAATCGTCAATATCGAAAAAATTAAATTTTACATCTTTGTTTTGATTTGTGAATAAAAAGATTTTCGAAAAAAAGATAACACACTAATTTTGTTGAATTCATTAGAGATATCTTTGATATCCTAGAATTTTGAAAAATAGCTTGGTTTTTTTCATAAAATAAAAAAGAGAAGACATCAAATTTTATTTAAGGTTTTCATATAAATGATAAATTTGTTATGCGAGCATTTCATTATGTCATAAAATAATATTTTTTTCCAATCAACATTCAAATTGATGAATAGAGACTAAAACTAACGTAATATCTCTTAGTTATCTTCGAAAAAATATGTCTAAAATGTGTAGAATTTCAGAAATGATAAGTGAGATTTTATATTGTTTTACAAATTTAAAAAAATAACAAAAAGATGATAATTATTTTGTTTTTCGTCCTACGTTGTTAATTGTTTATAATTTGTGAACTAAATTTTAATCAGAATAAAATAAATTTCAAATCCTTTCACAATTTATTTATAATGGTAAATTTTATGGAAAAATTAAATCATTTTATTTAAGGCAATGGATTACATTGGATAATACATATTTTATATTCGAAGTCTATTTACATTACATATCTAGATAATGTTTAGATAACATTATAATCCTAAAAAAATATTTTGTTAATTTTTATAAATTACATATCATAATATTTAATATAATGTGAAATATTCAATGTTTATGAAAGAAAAATATGATATTTTATGTTAATACATGTAGATATTTAGTAAATTTATATGTTATAAATACATAAAACATATTTAATAAGATAAAATATAAAAAATGTAAATTGTAAAACATATTTCGACAACAACATATAACAAATATATGTAATTTTACATGTTATATTGTCAGATATGAATAAACTTGTATCTATTTTGTATTCTATATTGTCTTTATTTTTCATTGAAAAGGCATTTCTTTCTTTTGAAGGAAGAAGATATTTGGAATATCATTTCAGAAATATTAGTACAATTAATTTTTCTATCTCCATCATGACTGTATCAAATTTTTATAAAATCATAGATAATCTTCAAAAGAAGTTTTAACCATTCTCATTATCAACAAATTTATGATGAGAAAAGCAATATTATATACATTTATACTTTCGAATCTCAAAAAAATAAACTATTTTTAGATGCTGCCTTGTATGGTATAGATGTGAAAAATCAGATTTCTAAATTAATAGATTGTTCGATGGATCGATATTTTATAAATTATACGTTATTTCGAGGAAACAATAGGTTCCTTCTGGTTTATAATAATCCATTTAAATATTTTATATTATATTCAATGGACAATTTACGATTGAAATTATTGATAGATGACATTAAAAAAGTTTATTTTGGTAGATTAATAGAAGATAAATTATTAATGATATCAAAAAACAATACGGTAAATTATTAAATTAATTTTGTAGTTAAATATATTTATATATAAAGGTTTTATTTTGATACCGTTAGCTTACGATGTTCATGACTTAAAATGGTAAAAATTCATTTTCTATAGGCGTTCATCTGACTTAACTTTATTTTTCAAAGGTAAAATCGTGTTTTCAATAGAAAACAATATTTTTCAAACTTTGAAATCTGTTAGAATAAATGATAATGAAACTAAATTTATTAAAAATTATGTAGTACAGTTTGGATTGATTCAAAAATTTATTTGGCTGTTATATAATGTGCAAAATTATCATATAATAGGTAACAGCAAATAATTATCACTTGTCAACATACGACAATGATAATAATAAAATGAAAAATATGTTATTTCCTGATAAATTGAAGATTAAAGTATTTCATTATGATCAAAGCGTGTTTTAAATATAAGAATCGGAATTATTGATATAATAGCATGTATAGAGGATATTTGTCATCGATTTTCCCTCTGGCACGGGACAATAAATATTCTAGAATTCACCCAAATAATTTTTAATGTACAACACAAGTAGACCATTAAATAATAAATATCTAGACAAAATGTGAATTCATTTTTCGAGTTTTTTATCGTGGATAAGATTCCAGGACTACTTATTTTAACATTCAAACCCTGTGATATACCACAGGACATATATAACGAAATCGGAAAAGAAATGATATCAACAGTCATTTCTTATAATCATGGGTTAACGTGGACTCATTTTATAGTAAATGCACATAATAAAAATATAACTTGCGATTGGGTATTTGAGAACGTTTTAAATTTAAAGCCTGATTGTAAATTAATTATTCTATCTTTGACTAAAAACACGAAAATTAAAATCTGGCATGGAATCGAAAATTCAGCGATTATGATTTGTAAAGGTTTTTTCTTTGATTAAAAAGGATATTTGAAAAAATTTAATGTTAATATCTACAGTGGCTTTTTCATATCTAATGATGCTGGTTATACATGGAACACTGTTTTTTTAATTAATATAAGGTTACTTTAAACTTTTCCAAATTGCACATTATGAATGACGGAGATATATTATTAGGAATTTTTTCGCAAAAAATGAGTTTTTAGTTATTTTAATATTCTAAATTTTAAGTTACAGTTTAGATCATGGAAATGTATGGAATGAAATTATTATGGGTGATGTGAAAGATGAGCTATACGAATTTACGCTTAATAAACATACAAATTCATTCATTGTAAATGTTCTGTTCAAAGATTATAAACTGAACAAATTCTCTCTTTCCATTATTAATCTAGAATATCTTTTAAGTTATTTTTTCATTTGACTGAAGCAAAGAATTGTTCTAAAACCGATTATTTTATGTTCACTCCTGGTTTCACTTCATATGATCGTTGTTTACCTGGAACTAGAGCATTTTTAAATGTTAGAAAAAATAATGCGATATGCAGAAGTGATAACGAAAATATGTTACCTGCTAATATAAAAATGCATGATTGTATTTATGATTGTAACTGGTATTTATTATGTCACTAATAAGTGGGTTAAATTATGTATCTTACAATGGAAAGTGCTATCCTTATCCCTTTAATTCTGAAGAAAAAACATCCTCGCAATGCAATATGGGATCATTTTATAAAGTACATGGCTTGTTTTTTGTTTATTTAATTTGAGCATCGGATCTCCTGACTTTAATAAAAATCCTCACCAAGATTTTAAAACATCACAAGAAATAGATATATGTGGATTAGAAAGTGATATCATTGAAATTATTAAGATTCTCAAAATGCAATTGTCGTAATGGTTAATAATACATTATTTCTTTTTGATTTAAATAATGTACATGGAAAGTTACATCAACTTCCGCCTCTTTTACATGATAAATATAAAATAAAATCATTTGAATTTGACAGATATGCTAAATGCTTATATATACTCATAAAATCGGCTATTTTAAGAAAATGTTATGGAAAATTAGTTAATTTACATCATATTGAAAGTGAAATTATTGTAGTTGATCAAAATATTGTTGGTTTTCGATATGATCCAAAACTTCAATACTTATACTATCATTCAAAAACAAGAATTGTTGTTATCAACCTCCTAAAATCAATTAGAAAGACCATTTATATTTCAAAAAATTCAATTTATTTCTTTGATCTTAACTTTGAAATTGGGTCACTTTTCTTTAATATTTTAGGATAATCGTCATATCATGTTATATTAACAGTGCTAAAAATCACAAATACGTTGTAAAGCAATTAACAGTGTTCGGAGAAGAGAAATTCAAACTTGAAGTGAACGAAAAGGTTGACGCTGTACGAATATATAAAAATGGATTTATGGAAATATACTCAGGAAGTGTTCGATATTTTTACAACAATTTAGAAAAACCTTATAAACAAGTAATTCAATTATGTGTGAATTTTTAAGAAAAATGAATTCAAAAATGTAAAAACTGTTCGATTAAATAACTTAATAACTGACTTTGGAATCTTTTATAGAAATAACATTTATTTATTGAAGAATATTGAATTTGGGCATTTTATGATGGGTACAGATTCGTGTAATCTTTATGCTTATTTTTAAGATTTAAACAATGGGTGTCAATTTGCTTCATGTGATCATTTCTGTTTTGTCCATGGAAACGAAAATTATAAATGTGGATACCCAGATAAAATAAAACTTAACAAAACAGGTGATTTCAGCCAACATGATTTTTCTATTTACAAAATTACCTGTAAATAAATTTTCATAATATCAAGTGAAAAGCGTTTTAGAATATTGCTTGTTAAAACAACATGAAATTACGTCAAAAGTTATAAAGACCTATTATGGTTATTGTGAAACTTTTTCAAATAATAATGGATGTAAGATATGTATTTTATTTTTATTTTCACAGATTTTAAAGAGTATGGGATTTTGATTGATCATTATAAAGAATTACTGAAAAATATTTCAGTTTGTGATGTTAAAGACAACTACAGTTATGATTCAGAAGAGGTTAGCTGCAAAATATGTAATCAATATTTTATTTCAGTTCTTCAAGGATGTTCGAGTTGGCAATATGAATGTTTTTACGTAGGCTGCAATTCATCTGATTTTCTATGTGAAGGTAAAAAAGTGAG
Source organism: Neodontobutis hainanensis (assembly GCA_024349245.1). Taxonomy (NCBI): domain Eukaryota; kingdom Metazoa; phylum Chordata; class Actinopteri; order Gobiiformes; family Odontobutidae; genus Neodontobutis; species Neodontobutis hainanensis. Next base: position 138,170 of record JALDNG010000408.1, on the reverse strand, counting down.
TGAAGAAATGATTGATGATAATAACTTATCTGGTAATTAATTATTCAACGTAAATTTTTAGATTTGGAAACCTATATATCACGATGTGATGATGGCCAGTTTATACTTTCAGAAAATATATGTGATAATGTCTTTGATTGTGTCGATTTAAGTGATGAACGTTCATGTATTAATTTTACTAATTTAAGGTAATATTATAAAATTTGAGAACAAGAATATATCTTGTCTTTTAATGTGTGATAATCGTTGCCTAGATTATCATAATATATGTAACCATATAACTGATTGTTCTGATGGATTAGACGAAATTGAGTGTCGTATATCTATTTTTAAATAAAGTCTTTCCAAATTATTGTTCGAAAGAAAAACATCTGTCATGTGAACATGAAGATTTATGTTTTGATGAATCGCAAATTTGTGATGGATTTGGAGATTGCTCTAACCATAATGATGAGTTGAATTGTAAAGGTTTTAAAGAATATTAACATAAGTGCCAAAATGTCTACTCGGCAATACTTTTAGATGCAATGACGGAGAAAAAATTTGTATGGAATCTTTGTGTGATTCGATATTTGATTGCACTGATAAATCTGATGAAGGTGATATTTGCAGTATATGATTCAAAATATAGAAAATAAAAATATTTTTGAGATTCAAATTATTAAAATATCAAATAATGGACGTGTTACATTTTTGTTTTTGTATAATAATTTGACAAATAATTCTCTAGATTTAAGAATTCTAAATTTGTATTTTTGTATTTATAAATCAGTATGATAGGAACGATTTTTTATGAACGTAAAAATTATTCGAAAAAGCAAATAACAATACCAAACCATAATATGTGCGATAGATATATACTTACAGTTACATCTATTTTTAATGGCATTCCAAAAACTTTACAATATACATACCATTATTTTGACTCAAAAATAATTCCTGAAAACATTTCATATGATTCATTTCATGAATTACTAAAATGGGAGGTTAAAATTTCAAGTTGTGTACCTCACGCATTTTACGTAAATTATACATTGATTAATAGATCGAATGTTACAAAAGTAATATTTTATTTGTCAGGAATTTTACGAAAGATCAATCATACAGAATTATAAAAATCAAAATTTAACATGTAAAGTAATTTATAAATCTATAATCGGTATCAATGTGTCCAAAAGTAATTTATAATTATTCTTGTTCCGCATTTTCCAAAGAGATATTAATTTATACACCTCAAGGTATGAGCAATTAATATTTTAAGATTTTATAACTTTCAAATATTTTTGGATTTTTATTATATTATTGATTATTCTTATTATTGGATTGTTCTATTTAAAACAAAAAAGGATACGCGGAATTTATATCATCACTTATTTGTTTAATCAAAACAAGAATAACTTTATCGTTAAAATATCAGATTATTTACAACTTTAATAAACCATAATTATGAACAATATTTATAAAAGCTTTACTTTATGAATTTTTACAAAAGAAACACAATTTTATATTAAATAAATCTGAAAATTTATTTCAAACGATTTATTATCATTGGTTATATTACAAAATTAAGGTTTTAAAAGTAATTTTAAATTAATATCTTAAAAACTCATATGATTAAAAATAAATAATCGTTATAATATCCATAAAACATTTATCATAGAAAGATAGATTATTTTATTTCACACGTAAACGAAAAGAAATTAAAAATTTATTTGTTCTCTTTTTATATATTTCAATTTAATTTCAAAAGTTATGGATGTATTGATTACAACTATTTATATTTATCAAAACAAATCGATCTTGATGGAATTGATATCTCATTTTCAAATACTTATTTATTTAATTTTTCACGTTCTGCTATAGTTTATGAATTATATCATGCGACTGTGATAAACCAGTCTAAGAAATTTAATAAATTTATTATATAAAAACATTGTATGAATGACAGAATTTATAAGCAGTTTTTGATACTCTTCCGATTTTCTGAAAATTTTTATTTGTTAGGTTTTTCAAATGATTCAAAGAAGTTTCAATATATACGATATTTATCAAAACATATCAATTATTTGTATATTGAGGTGTATAACAAAGTTAAATTTTTTATTCAAAAGCTTTTAAATAAAATTTTACAAAATTATATAAGATAAAAGATAATATATTTAAATTTAATTATTTTCTGAGAAATTATCCTCAAGTAAAATGTCAAAAAATATTTAAAGAGAAAAAATGCTTTAAATACAAATAAACTGAGAATACATCTACATTTTTTTGACTTTCTAATGTAGTTAATATGAAAAAACGAATATAATGGCTTTATATCTGTCTTTTCTAAATATTTATACGTTCACCGTTTTTAAAAAAAATTTTATCATTATATATGTATGAATCTAGACAAATTTTTTCCTCAAATTTATAACTTTCTGACATGTTTCATGTGAAAATAACTTCGCTTAAAATGGTAAGTTCAATTTAAAAATGAAAATTATTTCAATCAGAATTTATTTTAAAAACCGCCTGTATCGTGTAAATAATGTTTTTAAGTTGTATTTATGCAACATAATTTGAAATATTCACACGTATAATAATTTAAAACAGAACAATTCAATTTTATTTTATAACAAATATTAATTTTAAAATTATCTTTTAAGTAGTTTTCAATATGATTTCCTAAATTATATATTAAATTCTTTGATGTATTTATAATTTTATTTTATCAAAAATTTTTTAAAAGAAAATGTTCATGATTATACTTTAGGCCCTAATCGAGTATCGTTCAAATAAATTTGTTTTATATGTAAAAATTAATTTTATTGAAAATTGTGAACTTATTCATTCTGATGTTTTTATTTATATTTTGAAGGGAATTCAAAAATTTCAAAGATTAATTATTTTGATTTTTACAATTAAATATCATTTTTTCGATTTATAACTTTTAATCAAACATATTTTTGGTTAAATAATTTAAAGTTCACAAAAATTTATAATGTTAACAGTATCAAAACTGTCTATTTAATAGTTAAGCTGAATAATGTTAAGAATTTTATCAATGATAAAACAGGCGTAACCGCCATTCGGAATTTATCGATTTTGCAACAAATTCTAAAATAAATTTTATAAAATCCTTTTCAATAAAAGTTTATAAATGTATAATTTTAAGAATTGAGGAATAACTGTGAATTGATATTTTTCAAAAATTATCGTATTATTGTAAAAATTTTAATATTTTGATATAAATAAAGTCATCCATATTTATACTACAAAAAATATACTTTAAATTCAAGATAATAACAAAAAAAAATTTTATTTTACCAAGTATACTTCATTATTGGTTACTTTTCCAGATGTGTTTATTCAATAACTCGTTATAATATTATTGAAACTTCAATATGTTTTTCCATTTTTATTTACATATATTTAAATAAATACACAATAATTTGAAATATAATTTTTAAATTAATCGATACATATAAGTTTATACTCTGTGTTTTCGTGTTTCATGATTTGAGAAGAATGCAAATTAAAAAATTTTTAAATGGTTTTCTCATAATTTTTCACAGAGGTGATAAGAATAATTATAAGATTGAATCGCTAATAACCTCCGATTTTCGTGTCGTCTTTTTGAATATGTATCACTATCTTATGGTTAATAATATAATCAACAGTATATTAATAACAAGAATTTAACAGTTAAGGAATAAATCATTGAGATCTTCAATTTATTCCTTGTCTAAATATGTAAACAGTATTTACGAAAATTTGACCTTTTTAAAATATTACAAATATTTTAAATTCCAAAAGAAGCCATAAAAATAATATGGACGTATAATAAACTTCAAAATATCTAAATATTTTGTTTAAGACAACATTTTTACAAGGAAAACCAAAATTAAAAATTAAAAAATAGGATTTCTCGATAACATGTTGTATGTGTAAGAATAGAATAGAATTACTTTCAGAGGAAATGATATTAAAAGAGAATTTAATTAAATCCCAAAAAATGCTTTTAATAGTGACAATTTAGCACCATTATTTGGTTATATTTATGGAAATATTTGAAAAAAATATATTTATTAAAACTATATAAATTCAGTACAGAGAAAATGAAGAAGAATTTTAAACCAGATAAATATAAAAAACTCTTCCAGGCATTTAAATAATTTACGTCTGATGGTAACACAGAGAATACTCTTGATTTGTGAAATTTTTATGATAAATTCTTTTATCTATGAATAACAAACAAAAAACATAACAAAATTAAAATTCTCAAAACGTTAATATAATTAACTAAAACTACAACGAATAAATATAACACAGTTGAGGTTGCTCCAAAGGGCTGGTTATAAATTGAGAATTTTGTGAGTTACATTTCAACACAGCACGTTTAGAAGTGTTTACACCAAAAAAGGGTTTCTAAAGTTGGGTGAAACGATATAAATATATTTAATAAAGAGCTTAAATATACGTTTTCATTTTTTGAAATTGGCTTTGATAGGTTTAACTCACCATCAGTCTTTTAAAACAAATTCACTCGAACAAAATTCATTGTAAATTTTTACCAATAATACTGCGTGTAATAAAAATAAATTCAAAAGTATTGATCTTATATTTTAAGAATATTTCATTGATTTCAATACTTGTTTGAATAAAAGTCTTCACAGGTGTATGTATATTTTTTGCAGTTTTAAAATTCATTTATTTAGAGTAAAGGGAAGGTTGAAATGTGTAATGGTTCAAATTCAATATGTTTGCAGTCTTATTTTCACTAATTCTTTTAATATACTATCAAACATTAAAAAATTATTTAAAGTACCTATTAAGATTTTTAGATATCTTATAGATATAATATGTATGTTTTGTTTATTTCAACATTTTTTCAATGACCTATAATTTTTAATTTTATAAATTTTAAATTTTATTCCTGAATAAATTATCTAGCTTGCAAAAATTATCTTCACAAAATATATATTTGAATATTGACTTCACAAGATATTCTGGTTTTCGTTAAGTTTTGTAGATTTGCATTTATATAACTTTTGAGAATCTGAAACTGACCTAATTATAAATGTATATATTTGAGGTGAAATGTTTTAAAAATACTTAAAATGAGAATCGTAGCTATCTTATATTTCTGTAGTCGACATATTTTTAGAATTTAAATATCATATATTAATTATTGATACTAAAATCGCCTAAAGCCCCAGAAATTTAAATTAATTTACTTCTTTCGGCTACGCTCGTAAACGCATTGTTCAAATCGAAATTATACAAGCAGAGTTGTTAAAATTTAAATTAGGTTTGACCTTAAAAGTTTATCAGTTATCATCATTATAATCTTCTTTTTTAACTTATAAATTTAAGTCTCAAATATAAGTTCGTAATAGATGAATGTAAATATATCAAAATATGAGATTTGAATACCAATTATTTATAACTTTATTATAAAATAAAGCTTTCATCCCTTTAAGTTCGCTTCAAGAAGAAAAGAATCTCTGATGAGGTCTATTGAATTTTATATTCAAATCGTTCTTGTGTATTTTTACCTCACATATGCTTTTAAAGTTAATTATACTCGTCAAAGTTAAATGTGTATTAATATTAATTTGATTTATAACTTTAAAATTTTTAATCGTGAAGTAATCAGGCAAATCAATGAATTTAAATCGGAAAACTGGTATGTTTTTAATTTTTAATCATCAACCATAATATTAATATTTATTAATGCTGAAAAACGTATAATATGTGCAGTATCACAATAAATCACGTTTATTAATATCGTATGGTATAAAATGTTATGATAGATTAAATGGCAGAAATAGAATCACGGCTTAACCAATCTTATGAATTTTTATTTCCTTGTGATGAGGAAATTTTAATTTTGAACAATTTATGACGATAAAATATCCAGTTAGCTAATATTTTATAGTTTATGAGGATAATCGAGTTTTATAAACAATTTATATCTCTTATATACGTTGTTTAAAAAACTTCAATACATTTTAAAATTAAACAAATAATTGATAAACTTAATGTTATAAATTTATTATAGTTTAAAGAATATCTCGCTTGAGTTTAGCCATTTAAAAGTGATGAAATAATGAAAATTAAAAAAACCTATAAAATACTTATGATTTACAACTAAATGTGTATTTTGAATTTATTTGAAGTGAAATATTGATTCAGATTACCCTTGAAAATGTTGCACTCATTGATAAAGAATATACTACATCAGAAACTAATTATGAGACATATATACTATTATAATTAGCTTTAAAAATATTTAATGTGAGAAAATAAATACATTATAAAAACTAATTTTGAAAATTTCAAAAATATTCAAATTAAAGCAGATACATGTTTTTGACACATAAATACAAAATAAAATAAAAATGTTATCGAAGGTTATTTATTTATAGTTACAAATTTTAAGATAAGAAAATCGATTTTCTAATTTTAATTTATTTTGAAATTTTCATTATCAATTTTAAAAGTTAGTATTTGATATATTGAATAAAATATTTGATGAAACAAACTTGACTAAAAGTTTCCATTCACTTTATTTAAAGATCTATCAAGTATTAAAATATTTTTTGATTACCAAGTTATAATTAAGATCAAAGATTAAGCCGGGTGTTTATTAGTATATTTTATTGAGTTTCACAATTAATTCAGAGACGGATTTCCATAATATTAATTCTTATGTCAGGCAGAATAACTTTAGGTTGTGTTTTTCTCCATCCTCAGTTAATCATTATTTTCAACATTCTATATATAATTATTTGCATGAATAAACCTTACATGTCTAATCTGATTTGGATAGCAATGCTAAAATATATTTATAAGAAACATATTCTAAATAAACTTTTGACCAGTGTTTCTTTAGCGGAGTTTTTAACGAAATTAGCACTTCAAGAGAAGTTTAATTTTGACTTCTCAGATTAATTTTATGATTACGATCATTTATCTGAACAACATAAAAATTTCCCATTTAGTAAACAGTTGGAAGATATTTAAAGCGAAACTTTATGTTATTTCAGGTACTTAAAAATAAATTAAACGAATTCAAGCAACTTCACCAAACACGATGTTTTGATCACAGGTTCATTTATTTTCTGGTGCTACAGTTGTTCCAGATATTTTCCATAGTCTACAAAATTCTTGATAGAGGTATTTATTTTGCATCAAAAAGTCATACAACTTCTAAAAAGCGTATTTTGGCATATTAGGTTATTATATTTACCTTTATTGAAAACATAATTTTTACGGTGATCATTTTGGGCGTTTTTAAAATTTTAAAGTTTTACTAATTTATGGTTTTGGAGAATATTAGACACTTTTGTGTTGACAACAAAACCCATAAAAGCTATATAGTTTTAAATAACTCAAAATGTACAGCATAGGTTAGGGTAAACTAATATAATTTCAATTTCATTTATAAGCTCTTTTCTTCAATAAAAAACATTCTGTCAACTCCATTAAAGACATAAACATAACTTTAGGTGGTACTTCAAGTTTATTTATCATTAAAATAAATTTAAAAGTCAATAATTTAAAAGTGATACGTTTCACTGGAGTTCAAAAAGTTCCTTCTTTAAAATATTGGTGTAGGTTTGGTTATATTTCATATTTTTGTTCTTTGTATGTAATTATGAAACAACTTAACATTATATCTTTGTGCTTTCGAAAATATTGACTCATCAAAATCAGACAAAACATCACTCAACTTGAATTATTCACCCATGTTATGTTAAATTAAAATAGAATAGAATATGACTTGAAAAAAAATTAATGTTTAAAAGAATTTATTTTTTTATCTCACCACAATCATCAAAATAATTTTATATTTTCAATGAAGTCGCCGTTAACATTTTTCTGAATAAATATAACTAGTTTTTCAATCTTTATATGGATATAATCTGTTAATATTTTGATGTTAACATTTCCGTTTATTTATCAGGTTATAAAAAATTGAAACATTAAATGTAACATTCGAAATATAAAATCTAAAAACCCTAGGTTTTTCATCAATAAAATCAACCACTTTATTTTCGTTTATGTTAAATAATTTTAGCTTGTTAACAAAATTTTTTTCATATTTACATGAATAGATTATTCCACGTTCTCAACTGCTGACCTTCGTCATTTTCTTAAAACTACACATAAGAATAAACTATCTCTACGAGTATGTCGGTTATGATCTAGTCATTATACATTTACTCTTATTTGGCATCTTTAAAAATATTTTATAATACTATGAATCCAATCAATTTGTTATTTTGTGTTTTTGAAAATTTTATATACTTCATCTGGTTGTATAACTCTTCTATCGATTTATTTTTGTTTGTATAAATACATTAAAGACTTTTGTCTCACATAATAAACCAATAAGGGACGGGTTTTCACTAAAATTAATCAAAATTTTTATGGAATTAATTTTTTTTTCTTTATTCTCTTCCACTATTCATGGCAGTTATATTTTGTTAATTTGTCTTTTATAATAAAAGAGAAATTTAGAAAAACTATCTTTAGTTATGTACAAAAAAAGTAGAATAGTTTCCAAAGCTAACTTCTCAAATGACATCAGTCATATTTTCTTTTCCTGATGAAGAACTTACAGTGTTGTTATTTAAGGCTATTTCCTAATGAATGAAACAACCAAAAATAATCAAAATAAATGTAATCAAATTTTAAATGTGACATTATTTTATCTTAAATTCAACAAAACGCTCTCAATCGTAGAGTATAGGAAAATTAATGTTATAAAGAATAATTATTCACAAATTTTAAAATATACTAATTTCGCAATTTTTAGAAAATGGCTTCCTGAACAATTGAATGCAAGAAAAATAATCATTTAATTTGTAAACTTAACTGTCCCCATTTTTCATGCAATGATTGAAAATTATTCATTTTCTCATTAGTTCTTCAAAAAAGATTTTTTGAGTTTAACATATAATCATGTAATGTTTCACGTACATTTAATTTCGAAACTTTTCACAAGTTTTTAATCTCTTAGGATTTATTTTAACAAAAATTACAATTCAAAGAACATTTATAATATTCAAAACATTTTTAAATTTCAGGACAAACGTGTTTCTAATCATGTTAATTTCAAGATTATTTTTCTTTATCAAGAAAGATAATAAAAGGTATCGGTAATTTATCAAAATATGAATAAATCTATTAAAAGTCGTAATCTAACGAATTTTAACCAAAATTTCCTGAATTTAGAATATGTTTTGCCCATATATTAATAAATTATGACGATATTTGTCTTAAGTGTGCGAAAAAGCTCAAACATGCCAATAACTTAAAATAATCTTCAACATATTTTATAAGCTAATTACTTTGAGGAATGATGGTTACATACTTCAAAGTTTGGGTTTTTCGGTTTCACTTAGACTTAATGAAGAGATGTTCTGGATTATAAAAAACTGTATGCTTAAGTATTGAAAAAACCCCTCAAAATTCAGATAAAATTCGTCATTAGATTAATTGTTTGTTTAAGATCATTGAATCTGTAAAGGGAAATGATCCCCTTTCAAAGTAATATTTTTGACTAAAAAAAGTATCTAAATTCTCAAAATAATAACACTTTATTCTTTATTTATTAAGTTATATGTTAAATCACTAATTTTATTGTATGTTATTAAAAACCATAGCTTTTGAATGATTTTAAAAATGTTTAAAATAAAATTAAAATCTGAACAAAAGTATGAAATTTTATATATTTTTTATCCTTTATGATGTTTGTAGTAACGTAGAAAATCTTTAACATTTTATTATCATCATATTATATTCAACGGAATTAGGGAATTTCAATCACGAAATTAAAAATCGTTTGAAAATTATAATCAAGAAAATGGAGCATATAATTATCTTTTTATTCAATAGAGTAAAAGATTTTTAAATTCGAAATAATGTATTCAATGATATATTAATTCACCCATGATTCTTCAACAAATCAAATATTTATCCATTAAACGTGAAAATAAATTATTTTAAAAAGTTCAATTAAAAATGATTAAATTTTACTTTTATTTTTTCAGATTTTTATGAATAAATATACCGTTGAAAATAATTAATGATTCCAGGCTTTTTTATTCAATTTTTAATTGAATTAAACTGGAATTTTGTTCAAATATACACATTTATAATTTTATAAAAATTCTGTTAACATCCTTAGTATTTCGTAAGAATATAACAAAATCAAATTTTTTCTCATTTTGATTCCTTTAATTTAATAAATTCATAAAAATGAATATTTTCACAGAATGAATGAAATAAAAATTACGAAAAGGATATTTCATTTATAAAACAACTGGTTTAAGATGAACAAAATAAACTTCATTTTATTTTTCTTAAAGATAAATAGTTAACTTTTTGTTTATTTTCACAAAATTCATCAATAAACTTCATGAAGAAATTTATAATTTTTGAGATTTTTATATTTAAAAAAGTATTCGCTATTTAAATGATTTGACCATGAATAATAAACAGAGTTTTGTCATTTATTATAACATTTTATGAATCCCTTAAAGATAATTTTTCAAAAATTCAAAGAAAAAATTTCCGATAAATATTTTGATATTTAGCGTTGATATACACATAAAAGATTCCATAAAAAAATTGTTTGTAAAAAAAGAAAAATTAAAAATGGAGAATAAATCGTTAAATTAAATTTTAAAGTTACATTAATCTTTAATTTTTTCCATTTTATATTTCTTATAAGATAAAAATGGTGAATTTTTAATCATAATTTATTTCGTGATAAGAAATTCATCTTTGATCAAAAAAATAATTTCATCCCTGGTTTGAAAAGTAAATTTTGAATAAGAAATTAAAAATAATCATTTTTGAATAAGATAAAGGAATATTCATTCGCAATAATCAATTAAATGAAGTAATTTTAAGTGTTATCGTCAGAAATCTTGTTCTGTTAAATATGTAAGCTTATGATCTTCATTTGATTATTTATGAAAATTTTCTTTCTTTTTGAATTCAAAGTCTTTTATTTGTATTCATGAGACATAAAATTGCAATCAATACATGGAAATTCATCTATCTTATAAATCTGAGGCAATAAATAAAATATTGATCTTAAAGAATAATCATTGATAAAGAAAATATTTTTGATTTCGAATTCTCTTTGAGAGACAACTTAAAAAATTATTTTTTCAGAATTTAATTTGTTGAAGAGTGGATTCAAAATGTTTCAGTCTAATTTTTAACTTGTATTAGAAATGAGAACCCTTCCTGGGTTGTAACCATACCTTCACGTTATAAATTTAAGAGTTTTATTGGGCTCTTAAAATATGGTTTTGACATATATAATAATTATTGCATGTGAAATAATTTTCTTAGATTGTCAGTAGATTTAACAAATTGTGTATCAAAGATTTTTCTTGAGAAATTAATATTCAAAATGAAACAAAATTCAAAAAAAATCATTTTAATCATTTGATATATTAAAATATATTCCAAAAAATCACTTAATTCAATTTAATCTGGTTTTTATTGGTATCTTTTGGAATATTTTGCTGGGAATATTTAGTTTTTATATTTATAAGTTTTAGAAAATAAAATATTTGAATATTTAGCAAAGCAACTTTCATGTCTGTTTTATATATTACGTACTGGGAAGCCATGGATGAGAAAGATTTATATTGTTCCACTTGGATGGTCACGTGTACTTATTGATTGGTTGATTAATTCTTAAAGCATGAAAAAAAGTTAATTTGTTATTTTTCTGTTCATCATCATTCATTTTTATTACTGCTCGAAAATATTTGATTTTGAGTAAAATAGCTATTATTTTTGTAGAATTTAGAAGAAATCATTTCTAACTCAAAAAGAATGATCAAATGAAAAAATTTGACAAATATTACTTTTGGCATCTTAATGTATTTTCTTTAGATCCCCATGTATCAATTTGACTGAAACTCATGAAATAAGACAGAATGTCTCAAGTATAAATGGAAACAGAGAAGATAACATATTTAGCTATTCGCATGATGAAATATTTCTGTTTATTTTTATATATTCTGTTCAATTACATGATGTTTATTTTCACAACCAGATGGTTTGAAATGTGATATATTTTAATATAACAAAATAATTATTCAGTAAAAAATTGTTAAATTTACTTATTTTTGAATTATATCTTTCTGAAAATTTTATATCACAAATTTTAAGAATCTGCTTTATTAATGAAGTTTTTTCTTAATTTCACAAAACAGAATCATTTTTGAATTTGTCATTATTTTTCACTGCCATTTTTATTACCTTAAATTTATATCTTTTTAAAAATTATTTGATTCATTTTTATTTTAAAAATATGGCATAAATTTGTTTCCTAATAATTTTACACGAAAATTTGGAATATTTTTAATCAGTTTAACCACCATGTGATTTTCAAGATGAACCAAAAAATATTGAATATCTTGTTCGTCATAAAGTCAGAACGATAAATTTGCTGAAATTAATTTTTAACACAACTCATTCCATTAAATTATAACCTGGATCACTGTTAAAATAGAAAATCCTCTTTCATTTATAATTATATAAATAAAATGGCTATTTTTGATCATACGTTTGTTTTTGTTGTATTTTTCTTAATCCTTTATTCTCTGGTTATATTTTTGACTTTAAATTATATCATGCTTTTTATTTTCAAAAACGATTTTAACATCATTGATTTAATTTTAATCAATTTTATTATAATTAGATTTATTTATTTAAATTTTGAATATTTCCTCATGTTATTAAATAGATATAATTATTTTCAGAAAGATTTTAAGTCAATTAGTTTTCTTTTTCAATTTTCTAATGTTCTAATGGAAGTGTAACTCCTTGAATACTATCTTTTCAGATTATAAAAAGTCATTTCTAAATTTCAAATCATTTTGGTTTGTGAAAAACATTTAAAGAGTTAAGTTTTTACTGATATAATTAACCCATATAAAACAATTCTTTCTTGTTTGTTGAAGGCAAACCTGGGATCCTTAAATTTTTGATTTAAGGTTAATTTAAAATTTTCGGTGTTTTTGAATTTTCTCAGAATTATTTTATTTTAAAATACCAAATATTTGTCTGATTCATAAAAATGAAAAGCAAGAAGTAAAAAATTGTTTTTTCTTCTTTGAGTGACCATTTACCCTTTGTGGACATTTATATTTTCAGAAAATTCAGTTTAACATATTTTATCATTTGATTTTTAAAATAGAGGAGAAATTCACAAGATCTGATTTCCAAATCATACGTTTTAGTTCACTTAATATCTTTTTTTAATAGATAAAGAGTTTTTTGGAAATAAAATGAATCTATTTTAAAATATTCTTCAGATTAGCTCTAATTAACACAATAACAATCTTCAATGGTTCTTTGTGATCAAAATTTCATGAGCGATGCTTATAATCGAATTTATCATTGTAGATGTCGAATATAATTTGATTTGCGTGTTTTTAATTTTGAAAATATGATATAATTCTGTAGTATAAGACTTAAAGTTAGCTCAGTATCCCTTAAAGATTTTCAAGCATATGCAGTGATTGGAAAAAGATTCTTCGTTAAAGTCTACCTCTTCAACATCAAAATTAAATTGAAAAATAATGAATTAACTTTTCATCAACTTATATCTTGTATAAACTTGAAGTTATTTAACAAATCAAAAATGTTAAAAGCGTTAAAAAGACACTTCATATATTTTTATTCTAAAAGCATTCAAATCTAGAGGATTTTACTGATTCTTGAAATTCTAAACCAAAGTTACATCCCGAACGAAATTGTTGAAGAAGATAGAATCTGACAAAATTCGTAGTCTGACTCAATTTTTTTTTATTCTTTAGATTAAAAATTTACGCTCAAAGGGATTTCATTGCAATCTAATTTTGAAATTGATAAAATTCGATCAACGCAAGATATTTTGAATCAAAGTGTTCAAATAAAGTTAAAAGTTTAAATGTTATGGTACAACTTTCGTTAAATGTCCTTCTATAAAAATTAATATGCAGACATAAAAAATTTAAATTTCAAATTGCTATTTTTCTTTTTCTCTTCAACTTATTAACAAATTTGTGAAAAAATTTTTCCATTTTTAATTTAAATTAATTATATGTATGAATATAATAAAATATGCCGCTCCTGTTCATCTATTGCTCTCTTCTGAAACACATGACATTTTTAATTTGAAAATGAATTTTAAATTTTGGTTTCAGATTTGGGGGAAACTAATTATTAAAGATAAAATATTTATTATCTTTCCGCTTATTTTAACAAATCCGATTTTGACTTGTTAAAAATAAAAGAATCATTAAATTTAATTTGATATATTTCAATAAATATGGGGGCGTAATAATAACATTAGGTATATTCACATAGTTTATAACACAAACCTAAACTTGGAATTTATAAAAAAAATTAGTTTAACTCTGGAAAATACTCACTACTTTAAAAAACATAAAATCATATCATTTTTTTAATTTAAGAAGAAAGTTCAGCTGGCTCTTGTGTTTTCGCTTTGAATTCAAAAATATTTTTTTCATATTTTACTTATTTGCAACTTTTTAAATGGACAAACAACGATGTGAGAACTTTACAGAGTTAAATATTTATTTTTCAACACTTAAATCTGACAAAATAGGTTGGCAGTTTTGTCAACTGTTTATTCGTTTTCTCTTGTTTTGATTTCATGAAGTTAAAGCCTGTTTCTACTTTTATTTCGCGGAGATAAATATTGTCAAAAAAATTTTGTATAATTTTAAAGTGAAAGATGAATGTCAAATAAATATTTTTGTGTCTTTACTGTTAATAAGCATAGCAAATAATAAAATCTGAATCAGTGTTTTCTAAAATTCTGAAATTTTGAAGAAAAGTTGATATTTCATGATATTTTCAAAATTGTGAAAACGAAAATCCATAATAATTTCATAAAATTTTAAAATTAAAAATATCTCAAGGAAGAATTCTCAAGTAAATCTTTTATTCATCTGAAAATTTATTTTAATTGAATTTCTTGTTGAAATAAACCATATTTTAAAATTATTTTGCTCATTTTAATTTATTTATAATCATACATTTGATAGTTTTAGTTTTTTATGCTTTTGACAAATTTTTCAAATATTTCACGGTTCAAAAATTATATTATTATCATCATTTATAAACAAAAAATCAGAAGATAAATAAATATGTAATGTATAAACACTCTTTTGAATGATCTGAAGAATCCTCAGATCTACAAATTTTATCATATATAAGATATATCATGAGGAAGGTGTTTGTGTCATGATTTTTAGTTAGCACTTAATCTTTAGAGATTGTTTGATTTATTATCGCAGGTAATTTTTAATGATACATACAAAAAAAGAATTGTAGCAAATTAATATTGTTTGGAGCTTTTATAAGTTTTAGTACCCTTATAAATATGGAATTCTAAAATTTTAGAACTGATTAGTCAAAGGATTTAAGAAGAAAACATATCAAAGAAATGTATATTTTTATATTTACCGTGTAATATTTTCCGCCTTGTTGAAGGAGACTTTAATCTTTTTCATTCCTCACTCAATCATTCATAAAATCTACCATTCTGACACAGAACATATTTTTCCGATGATTATTTTAAATGTCCATTCAGTTTAGGTTTGATTTGTCAAGCAATAAGAGGGTATGTTTGTCAGATATATTATAAAATTACCAAAAGATCAAAATTTTTCTTTAGGGGATATTTAATACAACATATAAAATATATATCATGTTTTTTGCATTAATTATTAAAAATATTACCATAAATCATGATTTCTTATGTTATTTCAAAAATAATCGTGATTTTAAGGATCGTGAGTAATTTTATGGAACATATATAAATAAGCATTCGATTTATATATAAACCCATGAGGGAATTCATATTATATATGTTTCATCAAACTCTATTTGAGATGTCTTTGATTATATTAATTTTTTGGAAAAACTTTTAAAAATCATAATTAGGTGTATCTCCCGAAATAAAACGATTCGTATAATAAGTTGGTTCTGAAATGAATATTCTATGGTTATATCAAAGTTTTTTTCTGATATTTTGCAATTTCCACATAAGATTGATCTTAACGTTGTTTATTAGTCCCTATTTATGTTCCTTTAGAGGCAAATGTTTCTGTTTTTACGTTATTTGTCTGAAATATTCTTCATTCATAAACACGAAAATTTGAGTTTTAAGTCATGTGAATGAGAAAACAATGTCTAATAATTTTAACATATTTATAAATTTTAAAATAAAGATATCAAAATAATCTTTGTGTTCGTGGTAGTAAAGTTGATAAACACCAAAAGTAAGAAAAATTAATTTTATTTCTAACTTTAAAGAGTATATTGCATAAATCTCTTGCTAAGCATGATGATATGTGGATCTAAGTATAGGTCATTTTATTTTTCCACTTATTCTTAAATTTATAATTTTAATTTATGTTATTTTTATTATTCAAGACTTTAAATTATTTTTTTGAGTTTCAGCAAAAGGGAGTTTATGTAAAGAATATTTGTAAACATTTTAACGTTTATTCACAACCATTTTACGTGAAAAAGAAGTCTTAAATTATGTTTCAACGATTGAAAGAAGGAAGCTAATCTAATATCTTGACCATTAATTATTTATGTAATATGGTTGTACCAACCATATTTATCGATAAAATTAGTTTATAATAGTATAATATCATGCTTATACAGTTTGTATTTAATCAAAAAAATATAAAGTTGCATCCATTTCTGTTATTTTAAATTATAAGCACCTATATTTAAAAAGTAAGCAAATATCAGAATGTCTTTTTTCTCTCATTTATATATCGTATATCAATGACAATCAAAGAATTGTAATGATATGATTTAAGGGTCGGATTCCCTCTTAAGCTTATAGAGTTCTGTCCCGTGATTTTCTTAGCTTTTCACAGGCACAATTATTTTGAACATTGCAAAATTAGAATGGCTGAACTCATCTAATGCCATTTAAGTTCAACAAAACCTCTATTATATTTTCCCATAAAAAATCAGAGATTTTTGTTTCAGTTAACCTTTGAATGGAAAAAATTCATGTTTTCTTTTCCAAATTGATCAACTATTTACCTGCTTTTAGACATTAACCTTAGAGATAAAATACTCCAAGTGTGAATATATTTATGTAATATTTCCATCAAATTAACAAATAAAACTTAAATATTAAGTTTATAATTTTGCATAAATATAAATTAAGGATTTTTAAATAATTTTGTAGGCTTAACAAAAACCAAAAAATAATTTAACAAATAAAAGTTTGAGAATACTAGCAACCTTTAAGAAAATTTGACCTTTTATTCGTTTTATGGTTTCTAACATCGTCGAACATCGTAGTCGGATAAATATTGATCAATATTAAAAGAGTTTGAGGAAATTTTTGTTTAATTCAGGTCATAAAGGTATAAATATGGTGATTATAGCAATAAATTTCCATTTTATATTTTCAAAGAATTATTCTTATTGTGTACTTGATAAAAATCAGAGAGTTTAGAGGCATCGTTGGTCGTGGTTTTTTCTGTTAACTACCTTTATGTTTGACTGATGAAATTTAGCTCCATTCATGGTCAAAATCAACACATAAATCTTATATATAAATTGTTTTATTCTTTGAATTATAATATTTTGATTGAGTCATTTTCCTTTTGGGCAAAAAGTAGATCATAAAATTTTTCACGACATTATTCAGTAAAATTAGCTTACTTTACCGCCATGAGTGAAAATATGCTTGAAGGTCTTGATTTTTGAAATCATATTTCTTTTGACTTGGTTAATCAAAAAATAAACATTTTATTATTTATGTACATTATCAATGAATTATGTTTCATAGTTGATCTTTCAGATATTATATTTCAAATGAAATTAAAACACGAATCTTGCATCGATTTCATCTGAATTTAAAATTGTGAAATGTTTTCAAAATGAAAAACATCTTAAATCAGTATGAATCAGATTATTCGGTCTCATACTTTTATGATTCAATATACTCCTTTATTATTTGATAAAGAGTGGTAATATTGAATCCATCATAGATTCTGTGGGATAAAAGGGCAATTGTAATTTATGAAGAGTGAATCCTAAAAACATTATGAAAATTTGGTATTCAGAATTCGCATGGATATTAAAAATTACTCTTTTCAAATCCTACATAAAATTTATCCTGCCTATGACTATTTAAAGTAAAAAAATTCGATTTCGACGCATGACAACGTTTCAGGTGTCATGCTTCGAGGTGATGTAACACATCATTATTTTATGAAAATTGATATTACTAAAATCAAACTAAAAGAAAGAGGTTTAACTTTATAAGTCGATGAAAGACCGTAATTAGATATTCGAACCTGAAAAATTTACGTTATAGGCCTCAAGGGTCAGACGCGTAGGAAGGATTTGAAAGTATAAACTTAGGTTTATGAAAGAGGAAGAAGATATACTTTAAATAAATTCTCGGTTGATCTATTTTTTATTCTTATTTGACATGTTTTATATTTAGCTAAATACTTTGGCTTGTGGGATTAAACAAGTAGATAAAGTATGTTTTTCAAGGTGTAACTTGTCGTAAACTAATATTTACCAAAAAATTTTCTTTTTCGACATTTATAAACTTCTGTAAGAAATAGGAAGTTTTAAAATTTTTGATGTTAAGAAATTACCATGAGCCGTTAATTTAGACAGTCTAAATATAACTCAAGCTATCTATTTTTTATTTTGATAAACAGAAACTTTGTTTCACTTAGCATGTAAAAAATAAAAATAGCTACTGATTAATAGTTTTGAATTAACCATTTAGAAATGTATCTAGCAGAGACTTCAACACAAATAGTTGTGATATTATTTTTCATTTGAATGTTTTACAAATTATCTGATTGGTAATTTCATTTTCTCATTCTTATAAATTTCGCTTTTGTATTTTAAAGCTGCGAGCCTTATTAAGCGTGACAATTTTTTCAGTTTTTTGAAAAAGCGGAATTTAAATAACTTTTTCTAATTATGCATATTTGCTTCAAAATATTTTTAGTTTTGTTTCTACATTTGGAACAAAATCCTTTATCAAACACTTAGAATTTTTTAACAGCGTTTTTACTCTATCATATCCTTGAAATTGAATATTTTAACAATTTAATTTTTATAATAAGCTTATTAAATATGGATATAAATGTTAACCACCATGAGAATCCGATGTTAAACGATTTGAAATCACGAGTAGCAAAAATTTAATGAAACTTTATTATTATCAAAAATAATTTCTCAATTTAGACAATCTTAGAGGTTGAAAATAGCTATCTTTTGAAGGTCTTCCTGAAAGTTCTTTCAATTTATGTGAGAATTCGTCACAAATTATAAAATATTTTTTAATGGCACATTTTTACATTTCTCAAATTCTTTATAAGTGTTTTTGAAAGCAAATTGGTCAAAAATAAAAATCTCTAGTTTCGTGTTCTTATTCAATGAAACAATTGTAAATAAGTTATAAATGATTGCTTATTAACATGGAAAACCTTAAAAATTCTTGAAACAGGAACAAGAAGAGAACGTTAAAATTAAAAACTATATTTGTTGTTCATAAATTTCATGTTGACAAAATAATTTATAAAAACGAGAATATCCTAAAACACCCTAAATAATTTTCATGCTGACTTGCGCAGTTCAAATCAATCGTTTAATTTTCACCAACTATTTTTTATTCTCAAATTTCATTTCTTATATCAAAATAAAAAATATTTTATTTCGCCATTTAATAATACCCAACGCGCTTGCTCGTACTTCTCAAAGTTTTAAGATAAATGGTGATAACTCTCTTTAATTTTAGGCATCTCACAAAACTTTCAAGTTAAAAAAGACCCTAGCAAAAGCTAAAAAAGTCAACAAATCTGTTCCTCAGTGGTATAGGATGAAATATAAAAATACCATTCGGTTTGAGTGATACATCTAAGCTTAGTTACAACAGCAAGAAGAGGAACTGGCGTCGACGAAAATTGGGCTTGTAAATTCATCCAGATTATTTAAATGATATTTTATCCAAAAAATTCTTCTTTCTACAAATTTTAAATTTCGATGTTTGAACATAACTTTTTTAGCTCACTTTTTAATCTTCAAAAATAAAGATAGTCCATCATTTTAGCTTTCTTGAGTACAGTTTTTATTATTAATATGTAAACGAACGTTTTTATCGAATATAATATATTAAATTTTCAATAGTTCCTATCCCGATGAGGGGCTTAATCTTTCCCATATGTGGTTTCAATTTTTGTTCTTTCTCATTAATCTTTGTATCTGGTCTTCAGGCGTTTGTTTTAAATTCAATATCTCGCACCTAAGCCCTTCAATATTTTCGTCAACTTATGACTCACCGTGTGATTATCCAATGTCTTAAATTATATTTTGATTTCACGAAAACTTTGGTTCACGCCTGAGTTTCGAGCCAATCATTGTTTGAACTCCTTAATTTTTCTCTTCTTGTTTTCCTTATTTTTGGTAAGTCTATCCCATGTATTGTTTTGGTTTTTTGCTCCTAGGTGACTTGGAATTTTCTTCGAATTAGATATAGCTATATTTTTGGTCATTCATTGGATAGCGGGTTTTCCGAGCGGATTTAACATTCGCTTTTTGTGGGCGTGTTCATATTTGTTTTTAATTTAGATGTGAGAATTATATTTTATCATTTTTTTTGCAAGTCAGATTGTGTTTATCTTGTGGAAGTTGAAAGCTTTTTATCATATTTTAAGTGTTTGTTTAAATATTTAAAAATTAAAGTTGTGAAGCCTCAATAATTAACCTAGAAGGCCATGGGTTCATGATTTGTGAAATCGGAATTTATAAACTGCCTGAAATATCATCTGATATTTTCAAAGGAAACAGGCGTATGAACTTTGTATTTTAACTGTTAAATAAGTTAATGTTTCATCAATTTAATCTCTTTGGGTTTAACGATCGAAGAAGATTCAAAACATTTATTCGATCTGCAATTGAACCTCTTATAATGCAAGAGTGTTTTTAATTCAAATCCTTCACATTCCCTCGACTTTGAAAAAAACATCCTTAAATACTTTTTTGAGTTACTCAAAGATTAAAATAACATGAAATTAAATGATTATATTATCTATGTGGAAACTAGGTAATTGATCCAGCTATTTTAAAGAATTCATAATTAATCGTTAGTTTGAGTTGTGAATGTAGTCGAAATACCATGATAGTATTTAAAGACTGCCACGTGTTGTTATACGTTGCCACTTGTTTTCATAATGATTTATTTTTGATCGGACTAAAGATATCGAAATTTATTCAAACAATAAAGTTGTGTTTTATCATAAAATTTATATTTTTTGACAATTTAACTTTTTATTTGCGATTGTTGATTCTTGCGCGTGCGATAATACAAAAAATACAATTTCCATTTTCTTGATAAAAAACATAAATTTACTTCTATGTATGTACAAAGATAAGATACATGAAATCTTTATACACCCAATTTATGCAGCAATTAGTTTTTTAACTCTGTAAAAAATTTCAGATTAAAAAATCATAAATTTGAATTATTAAGTATTGCTGTCATCTGGTATACGTATTTATTGTTTTAAAAATCTTTATTGATGGTTTAGATTCTAGCTTAAGTTATTGTCAGATCAAAAGATATTTGTGATTGGTCAGAGCCTTTAATATACATAATAATGAGAGAAATTAAAACTAGATTGTACTCGCCATCGAGGCGGCGCGGTAATCAACAACAGTTTACATTAACTGTAAAACATTTTTAAATTATCTCAACTTTTACACTTACTCATGTCGAGGAATGATAAATCAGTAAAAATAATTATATCAATAAGTATTTATGAACACAGAGTGTAAAAATCAACAACGGTTTCAAAATGTTGGATCCTAAATCGCATGTTGAGCCTGCGCTTTTTATTGTTTTTTTATCTTTTATTTTGAAATTTTAAAATTTTTTATTTGGGAAGACTTACTTTATATTTTATTAAAAAGGCTCAAAATTAGGTTGAAAGTTTTTAATATTGTTCACCAGGATGATTTATGATATTCTTAAATTTACAACAATGCTTTATTTTATGATTATGAGAGATAATAAACCAGGGGATTTTTAGATGATTTCCCATCAGGAAAGGAATTTTGGCAAATTTATTCCATTTTTCAGAAAATCGTCACGTGCTAACGGTCTTATATTTTGATGTATAGAATGATGTAAATTCGTAGAATTTAATGTTCATCGCGCAAAATTTTATGAATTTTCAAACCTAACAGTTCAAATCGATGTATTCTTAAATTTTTTTTACAAAATAATGAGACTGCGCTGTATTTCCGTGTAACTAACTGATAAGGTTATATTCTCATATCACAAAATTTCCCATAAAAGAATACTTAGTTCCAGAAAATAATAAATCAAAAGATAAATGATGGGGTTTTAAAAATTTCAAGTAACCCTTTTTAAATCGATCAACCACTCACTCATCCTACTCTTCCCTAAAACTGTCCATACAAGAATACGAAGTTTGACTTTGTAATTAATCAATTATAGATATAATTTTTCTGATAACTGAGGTATATTAGATTTTTGATTTGAATCAAATAAAAAGAATATGGAAGGAAGCTGTTTAAAACTCATAATTCCAATACTGTTCAGTTTTATTTTGAAAATTATTGAACTCTTACAAATTTATGTTCCACCTAATTTTAAGTGGCATATTATTTAATTTTTACCACTAGACGAACGTTTTAACTTATGAAGTGCGTAAATAAGAATCCGTTGAGTTTGGAAACAAGGTAGTATCATTTTAAAACCATGCATTTTTGGGGAAAAATTTTCTCGTAAATATATCAAGATGTTAATTTACATGAGGCTAATCCACTAAATCTCACATCTTCAAATCTCTGTTAACTTAAGCTTTCAACAGAAAACGTAAAAAGTTATACTTCAAAGAGTCGTCTTAGATGAACTTTATTTGATTTCAATACTAACCTGTTCGTTCCTCTCCTTTCATTTTTTCTGCAATAAATCCGAAAATGTTGGATTTTATCATAAACCGTTTTGATTGTTAATTAAAATTTTTTGCGCGTTTTTATTCCTTTCATGATTTTATGCCAAATTGTTGTTAGAATAAAGTTATATTGGGTTCACCGTTTTCGATAAACACTATAATGAAGAGCTTTAGAATGGTGTGTAGTAGTGCGATGTCACTCACCAAATTTTCATTTTCCATTAAGAATTCCAAAAAGTGGTGGAAATGGATCAAAAGTGATGTTGAGACAGTACGTGATGTTTTTTCTCACTGAGTAATAATGGAAGCAATCTGTTAAAAACAATCTTTCACAAACTTCAAAAGTACGATTTTGCTATTTTAAAAGGATTCTGACCAATTGGGACTCCTATTGTTCTCAACGTCACTGCGCAAACTTCGATTTTGAAAATTAAAATGAAAATAAAAATCTTTAAATATTTTTAATACTGAAGTATTACTCTTAATATGTGATAAATAAGGTGAAAGAAACTTAAGAAAACTTTTTGATCGATTTTAAACTGTCAAATATATACATAATACAGCAAACATTGACTGTACTGTCAGTAGACGCGGCGATAATTAAAATATAAATTCAAATACAGATTTAAAAAATGACATTATCGAAAAATAAAAGTATATATTTGCCGAAATTAGTTAAATATATTCTTATATTGTAAATGCGGAGTTATTATCATTTGAAAAATCGATTGATAAGGGGCGAGATTAAAGATTGAAAACTGTCCATTTTGGATGGATTAAAAATTGATTCAGGGCAAAAATAAAAGGAAAATTCAAAGGGCTTTGATAAACCTATGAATTTCCTTCATTCGGAACACGTTGCAAAAAATATGCGCGATATTAAAATTTAACGAAAATTAACGAGAGCGTTGAAATGTCTTATGATGGACATTTTTCTATTTTTCAAAGTCAAGCATTTTCAATTTGCTGGTACACGGTCAATAGACTTAAAATATAGCATAAAAGAAAAGAACGAAAAAGAATAAAATATTTTGATAACTGTCATTCAAGCTGCGATTCCACTCAAGCGATGGAAACGAAAGAATTGTATAGACATAGAATAGACATATTTCAATATTTGATGAATTTTTATGTCACGAATTCCGTCCTTAAAATAGCGGATAAATATGTTTTATAGTATAAATATCTTCTTTTACATGTGGATGTGGATTCAAGTTATATCAGCAAATATTAATAGAATAACAAAAAACATATGCGAATGAAGGTTTTTTAGTCATCCTGATGGAAATAGAAACAAATTCGAATTTATTTGTGTGAAGAGTCAAGGATTTTTGAATCGTCACACCGAAGCTTTAATATAAACACATATAACCAAATAACCTGCTTTAAAGAACAGATAATAAAAATTAGAATAAATGGAGGAACATATTGAAGAAGACTACTGGGGGAAAATGTAGGACATTAAATTTTATATCCCGAACGTCGAGCGCATCAATGATCAAACATTTTGATGTTGTTGGTCGAGAAATAAAATTTTGGAAGCTATAAAATTCTGTCACTGTGGATTGTTCGAGAACTCAAAGCATTTCAGTTATTTTTTGTTTTGAATTTCATATTTAAAATTTAGCGCATGACAAAACATTGAAGTGTTAAATTTTGTAAAGAAGAATCTAAGCTTTTCTACTGTATAGTAATAGCATAATCTAAGAGTATTATATTTGGTTGATTCCCGAAAAACTTTATCTTATGTTTTGTATTTTCATAAAAGTTTTTCCATTTAAATTTTGAAATATGTTCATTTTTTCAATGTTAAAAATATAGAAGATGTAAAAGCTTCAAACATAAGAACGTTCTGTTTCTGCGCGTTGGGTGTTTTTACATTAGGTAATCATCAAATATGACAATGTCTACCCGACAAACAGATAGTTGTACGTATATTTTCAGGGTTCTATAATTTTATAATATAACTAAAACATGAGCGATTTGAGTTTGAAATATTTTCTTGAGATAATAACAAATATATATAAATTATAAACAAACATTTCAAGTATTAACATAGTTTTAGCTAAAATGAGCATATTGTGTTTTTGGTGAGTTAGGAAATAGAGAAAAAGATTATTTTGGTAAGTGATGACTTTATTCAAAATATAGTTGGAAGTTCTATCAATCCTTAATTTCCTTTAAAATCTGAAAATACGTACTAATCGTCAGGCATTACGCTCAATTAAAATACTCTAGTTTGGACAAAACTATATAGTTTTATAATTTTTTTTCTTTGGCACATTATAGAAGATTATTTGAAATTTGAAACAATAATACGAATATTTAAAATTAGACAGAAAAATTATAAGAATTAAAAAAAATAGAGCTTTTGTTTTGTACCAAATTTTAGACTGACATTTTCGCATGCGATAATTTCGATATTCGAAAACCATTACTTTTTACGCATGATCAATAATCACCTAACAATATCAATATAAAGGTTTTGCTAGTTTCGATGGCGTCGGATGTCTTGTTTTCTCTTTTATTCGATGAAATGTTCAGATTCTACCAGAAAAGAGATCAAGATGTATTTTTATTTCATGATAGATATTTCGAATACTCGGTAATAAGGTAGGTAGAATTTTATCCGAAAAGTATTTTTTAAATTAATTTGATTATGCAATGATTTGATCAAATTTTCCAAAGATATCGACGTCATTCGATATCTCTCCAAGGATGTATGGATTTTATTTTTCGGCAAGGCGGTTGGCTCATTGAAAGCTAACAGTGAGGTCTCCTTGCTCTTAATTTAAGAGTCAATATGTTATCATCGAGCCTGAGCTGCCTAACATGAGATCTATCGAGTATTCACTGAGTGTTTTACCGTTTTATCATGTTAGATCGTTCCATTTGTATCGGGAATCATCGAGGGATTTTTAAAAAATTCTGGTCTCCATATCTCAGCAGTTGATGGTGGTATTATGGAATATCCTTCTTGTAAAATTAATTTCTTATATTTGGTTACTTTCTCATCAAGTTATACGATCGAGGTGAGTCCAATGATGGAATCTGATACATTTATGTATTTAACCATTTATTAATTTTCTCGATTTTATCATAAAATCGAATTTTTAAAACTATTTTCTCATATTATTTTGTTTAATAACTGAAATATAGCATAATTTTAATTATCTCGTCAAGCATAATTTCATGGCTAATTTATCAACATTTACTGAATTATGAGATTCACAATTAATACGGGGCAATATTTTATCTCTTCTATGTCGTTGTAAAACCAGATATTTTAATTCTTTTAATGACAGTTCTTTGAATGTAAAAGGATGGTATGTTGAACTTCCGATTCTTACGTCAATGTTCAGTTAGGAAATTAACTTTAAGATTTGGAAAAAATCTTTCGTCCCTGATTGCTTATGTCGTCAATTTCTGCATTTTCTATACCTATTATAGATTGTTTTAATGGTGTTAGGTTTGCTGTTTTACAAGACTAATTTTGGTTCTTTCATATCAAACAAAATTTGTATTATATGTGAATAAAAATGAATAACTGTATGCCTCGTTTTATTTTATTGTGATTGTCATACACTTGAGCTTTGAAAAATAATTCAATGTAACTTATCACGTCTTCCAATTTTGATAAATTAATTTTGTTCAATGCACGAAATTGCTTGAATTCTGTGTGTGTTGTTATCTGTTCAGCGAACAGTTTATCTCGTACATTTTTAATGATAAACGTGATGTTTTTTATCTCCCACCGAACGAGCGATTAAAATTTTCTGCAGAATCCAGTTAAATTATTATAATTCCATCATTTTAATGGGATTTTATTGTTTTGGATCAATAGTTAAGGAATAAAAGAACAGAAGATTAAGAATATGTTAAAAATTGTTGAAACCTTGAAAAATGTTAATTTTAGGTCAACACGACCAAAAAAACTTATGATGATTTATTAAAGGATACCTTATAATAATTATCAAAAATGTATTTAATTTTGCTTTTAATGATATATCAACCGAGTTAAACATGTTATTTGTGGGTTGTCAAATGTTTTGATAACTATTTTTGAGTAACCTGTTTAACTTTGCATATAAATACTTTAACCAGAATAAATTTAGAACTTTGCTTCGTTTAGCTTCGTTAAGAGCAATGATTCGAGGTTATCTGGGCGTCTCTCGAGTGAACATTTCTGTAAATGCTTTGTTATTCTCAGTACACTTCGTGAACATTAACATAAGATTTATCCTCTATTAAGATAAGTACTTTTTTGCCAAAATGGTAAGTTATCTCATTCATATAATTATATAAGTTAATTCTCGATGAATTTTTTTCATGAGGTCAGAAGTTAATTTTGATGCTTTTGTAGCTGACTCAATAAGTTGAAATTTCGCACATGCGTAATTTTTGTTTTATCGATTTGTAACAAATACTCCTTAAGAACATTTCAAGTCTCTATTTTAACGATAAATTGTATATTAAATTTCTCACGGCAACAATGAGATTTCAATAAAGATTTGAAGTAAAAACTCGAACAAAGTATTGATGCAAAAACACTTGGGAAATACTTTTATGTGATAGATTCTGACGATCGTTAATATATAATTTTATATTTAAAAATGATAAAGTTCACATACCTCTTATAGTAAAATATAATAGGAGGAAAATCTCGGAGTAAAATCGTGGAAAGGTTATGAAAAGAATGTAATTATAAGGTAATGTTCATCATGTTGGCTTAAATATTGTTTTATAACAATTAATAGATGATCATTTAGAATAAAAAATCAACATATAATAGAAATATAATTTTGGGTTATCTGTTAGTTATTAACAAAAGCGCCCCTCTGTTACATAGAATCTTCAGTAAAAATAAAATTTTACCATATTTGTATCTCAAATTATTTTTTATCACAGATTTTTTGAAGCGAGCTTTAAAAATACCTTTTGGTACATTTTAATCAAAAGTTAAACAAGGTTGTCTCATCGAATTAACATTAAAATCAAATATTAATAAGTTTAATAAATTATTCATTTATAAGTTTATTAAAGTATTGAAAAACAAGTTTAAGAGGGAGAATTATAAAATATAAAGTTTTTATGATTGAGGGAAGCTATAAATATGAAAATTAAAATATTCTAAATTCTAGGATTCCACGAAATAAGAGAAACAAATCCTCTAGTTTACTATCAGAACGAATATTTTCTTGTCATCAAATATTTTATTGGGCTTGTTTGGAAAAGATGTAAAATATTATATGACTTTCATTATGAAAAGAAAACTGTATCGAACGTCATGCGTACATTTGACGCATGCGAAAATATTAAAATGCGCTCTTTTTGTTTGAAACCAGACAATACAGTGATTTTGGTTAAATAAAATCACTTTCACACAATTTTCACTTTTATTCGTTAACAAATAGATAATGTCTGTAAATTTATACAATTTATATTTTAAATTTGTATAGGAATATAAAAATTTAATCCAACACAGGAGGTCACTGAATTCAAACAAATGTAATTTCAATTTCATTGAATAGGGTTCAATACAATTTCAGGTCGTTATCTATTCTTTAATAAAATTGCGTCAACGTCTAAAATGTTTCTTACTCATTTTCAACAGATGAAAATTGGAATATTTGTTGAATAAATCCTCATGTAAGATTAAATGAAATTTCGCATCTTTTGAATTTTTTCTTTAAACGATCATATTTTGGTTTTCAACGGATTTCTCTTGAAATTAACCGTCATGGCTGAAAAATGTTTTATTCAAAAGAATAGTTAATTCAATGAGTTTTTGACGATATTTTAAATTATTTTATGACTTATTTCAATTTATTCTCAATCAAAACAAAGAAGGAACTATAAAACAGAAATTTGAATCGACTTGTTTCGGATAGATTATTCTCGAACCAATTATGAAGAATATGGAAAGTTAAGGGTTTTTTGGTAAAAATTATTTTCTCTTAAGTGTTTAAATAGCTACACATCACCACTTATTCCATTGAAATTCTTCTGAATTGTGTTTATGAAAACAATATTTTTTCTTCAAGGATTATAAACACATAAAATTATCAAAAAGCGTTTTGGCCAACAGAAGTGGTTTAAATTATTATTTCGCTTGTTTGTGTAAATATTGACTTATTATTTGAATATTCCACACAAATATTATAGCATTGTGATCATTTTTATCTTTGACAGCAAATGATATAATAGTTACAAATTATTTCTAACTTCGAAAAATATATCTAACATAACATTCGATTTTATTTATTAGAGTTTTAGCTAAATTTATCAATAAACCGTTATGGTAACGATACAGAGAATAAATGCTGAAATGTTTTTAATTCATAAATTAAATGAATCTTTTAATAAGAATACTTGAGAAATTTTGAATATTTATAAATAAACGAAAAGGAAAAAATCCTGACTAAATCATATTTTAAACACATGATGATGATTTTATAGTTTGCATATGAAGACAAAAATTCATAAGAAATTATAAAATCATACAAAAAATATACTCTGAAAACTGGAAAATAATGATGTATATAAATTAATTTCCGAGTTTATCCGAAGGCCGTTCTAATTATTAAGCGTCTTTTGTTTAAACATTTTTTTCAAATCTTCAAAGTTTATTCCAATTCAAATATCTAACTTAGATATGCGACGAATCATCAACTATTTACCATTGTTACATTTTTATGGCTTTATTTTGTTTATCCTTTATTGTATTAGCTGTCTTTGATCAAATGAAATTAATTTTGATATTACTTACATCACTTTGTTAGTGTGGTGAGTTTAAAAACAACTTTAGAATTTGTACAATCATAAAGAAAATTGCATTTTAATCATGTAAGATTAAAAAATAGTTAACGTGCAGAAGGGTGTTTGAACATCAGCAACAAACGACTGGTGGTAGCGTATGTTACTATTTTATCAACGTTCCTTATAAGATAATGGACCTATTTAGGTTAATTAGAATGTAACGCTTATTCACGAGCAAGCGCATAAGATTTTATTCTCTAAAATAAACACGCGTGCCCGTTAAAGTAGAATATGCGCGTGAAATTAAACTCGAATTTCTAGTTGAAATGCAATCAGTGTTATCAACGAATAAAAGAGCATTAGATTTTATTTGTGTCTGTCTTAATTCATTATGCCTGGGGGTCTACTTTAAAGAAAATGTTGGAACTTTTGTGATCCCAAAGGGGCCATCGATGAAGGTGAATATATAAAAATAATATTAGCCAACAATTTCAGAAAATTTTGAAATTTTATTCTGTTTCAAAACGTACGGTGGTATGAAATCTAGAATTTCCATTGGTGATATTATAATTTTTACGTATTTTGTTTACTTCATACAGAAGTCCAAATAATCCTAGAATGAAACTTATAAAGCGAGTTGAATGCATACCAAGCCATTCTCTGTGGTACATTGTAATTTACAGATAGGACAATATTTCCACAAAAAGCCCCTAAAGGTCACGTTTTGGTTGTTGGGGATAATGCTTTCCAAAGTATTGATAGCAGACATTTCGGCCCCGTATATTCTCTTCTACAAGCTAATATTTACTATTTTTAAGCGTTTCCCATGTCTAAATATTCGTATTCCTCTCATCACTAAAATTCCTCAATTTATATGAATTATTTTTTTATAGAACTTATATTTTATTTAAAAAATGAACGCATATCTTTTTATGAGTTTATTTTTTCAACATTTTTGAAATTATAAAAAATTGTTTTCAACATGTTCATTTCAAGCTATTTTTTGGATATTAATTTGAAGCTGTTTAAGCCTTTATAATATTATTTTTTTAATATATCTAGGTATCATATGGTCTGATATACAGCAATAAGATTTTCAGAGTATGGCCTATAACTAAATTTGGTCGTGTTCGATGAATATTCATTTTACCATAAATTTTACTGAATTAGCTTAGTCTTTAAATTTTTATGATATTTTGCTCTTACTTTTTTCAGATTATTGGACGTTAACAGTTTTAAATCTTAAATTTTAGTTTATTCAGAGTACTTATAAAATAAATATTATGATCCTAAAGTAATAACTTTGTGCCATAATCATGTTTAAATCTTATTTTTAAAACAAAAAGTATTTACCAGCCATCTTTTTGAGAAAGCTGATGAATGGAGTGGTCATGCTGAAGATATGTAGCGAGATTCACATTCAGAAATTTTAAGAATCGTTTCATTTTCGTGCGATCTCTCTGTCATCAAGGTTTTATTTTTGGAAATAAAAAAAAGGTGTTTTATCATTAGGTATATATAAAATTCATAAATTATCAAAAAAAAATTACCAGCCGTTGAAATACTGTTTAAAAAATGATTAAGTAATAAATCTGAGTTAAATGTTTATTTCCGCAAAATTTTTCATATTTACCCTATTTACACATTATCGCGCATGTTCTAATTTAAAACTTATCGCCATGCTTGGTTGTTATAACGCGCAATCAAACATTCACAACCTTTTCCGGATATTTATAAATTTTTATTTCTGGTTTAGAAATCATATATTTCTTGTGTAATTCTCAGGAGTTTAATGCCATATGTAAATAAAGGACAGGAAAACGCTCAGTAATTTTTAAAATGATAAGTGCTTCCGATTAATACATCATTTTAATCATTGGCTTCAAAGATATTTTCAACAGCGAGTGAAAATAATCCGTAAATTAAATTAGGAAATTTTGTTAAAAGCGAAGCTGTTCAGTAATGAAGAAGTTATTATCTTATTCTAAATGTATTGACGTCTTGGATTAACTTTCATATTTGATTTTACTGTTCAATGTGCGACTAAATGTATCAAATATAAGCTATTGTGAAATCATAGTTTTAGTAGTTATCAATAAATCTTGAAAAAATTGTTTCTTCACTCTCTTAAGACAATCTCGAGTTTTATACTTCATGGCTGTGTATTCACCGTTGAATAGGTCGATTTTGACTAATTTTAATCAATATATTTATTGTGAAAAAAAAGTTTTTAAATTCTTTAATTCAAAAAATTATCTGATTTTTAAGATTTTAGAAAGATATCTTTTGGTAATAATCAGATCTGTTCATGAGATATTTAACTTGTTTGACCAAAATACACATTTATTTAAAAAATGTTCATTTTTAGGCACGATTCATGAATTGCGTAGTTTCAATTAAACCTGTTATTAATTAAGACTGTTAAATTTGTGAATTTATATGGTATTAAATATTTCTATTGGCTCGTGTCTCAGGGTTTTTTCAATTTTAACGTATTATTTTATCAGAGCTTGTTTGATCTTCAGACGGAACACTAAAATAGTAATAATAGTCTAAGACGGTATAATTAAAATCGGATGGTTATATAAAATAAAAATGTCAACGAAAGATAAATCTCTATGAAGCTGTTTGCCAAGGGTATTCGTTCTTTAAATATTTTAAAGTTTAAAGTCACATTACATTTTTATTATTGAAGGACGATGAGCCAAACACCAGTATTAAGATTCAACGAAAATATCATCAGTTATGGGCAAATAATATCAAAAATTCTTAAATTGTTAAGGCTTGATATTGCAATTTAGATAAATCATACAAATGACAACGATAAAATGTCGATACACATCTGCGCTTGCTCGGATTAGTATCATATTTTGTACACCCAAGTGCTTACAGTCCCTCGCAACTTTAAAGTTATTCAACTCGAAGGATTATGAGCATTTCATGTAATATCCTCTTCCAGTAAGATGTTGGTACTTTTTAAGACTAGTTTAAATGTATTCAAACTATTTATGCGGCATGACGGCGCGCCATTCTTTGAAAAGACGAAAAAGTATTTTGGCAGTTTCTATTTGTTTGAATTTGACTACGACTTTGAAATTAGTAAAACAAGGATAATGCCGCCGATTTTTATCAAAAAATATCAGTTTCTGGTTGATTAACTCTTAATTTAGTTAGACTATCAGCTATTAATGAGTTAATCTTTGGTATTTTTAAGAAAGTTCTTATGAAATATTAATGGGGAAAATATCGAATTTATAATGACAAATATTTTCCCTAAAATGAACGGTTTATATAAAAAAAAATAAACACTCAGTATAACAATCCTAACGATTTTTTTATTTGCAATCATCCGATTTTATAATTTTACCTTTAAAAACGTGTCAAATTTCCTGTCTAGATAGATATAAACATACCCTTTGTGTTCAATCACTTCTGGAATCCTCTATAATTGTCGTAAAATATTCTAATTTTGTAAGTTTCTCATTATAAGTTAAGGCAGAGTTGGCTACCAAATAAATTTGCGCATGCCCAACTACGAAATATCGTCATTTTTTCACTATCAGAAGAGATTAAAAAGTAATTAACTGTTGGCATTTCAAAGTATCATAAGTAATGTCGGTAGAACCGCTGATTTATGAAAAATCATATCTCAAGTAAAGGTAAAAATATTGGTTGCTTGGATGTTGTCTCAGTTCAGGATGACTCTTTCTAGAAGTAATTGAAACGAACTTTTAAACGACATCTCGTTCGTTCGCAATCATATTCAGTATGGATGCTTAATAATGACTACATCTCAGAAATGATGATTTATCAAAAAGGTTAGCTAAATCTAATTCGAATTGAATTCAGATCCCTCTGATTTTTCAAACACAACCAATATTCAAAAATTCAAAAAATCAGCATGACATATTTTCTTGAGGGAGTTTCGTCTTACAGACAAATATCAGTTCTCAATCAATTTCAAAGCATATTCTTCCAGGTTTTAATAAGCGATAATTCTTAAATTAAACCATTTCAGAATGATAGCTGAAGATAAAAAAGAATAATTACTAAATTTGAATTTTGTAATACACGGTATGTTTTGAGCAGTTTTTGATATCCCTTTGAATTTATCTTAAATAGCCTATGCAGCCGAATAGGATATTTTCATTAATACTGATAAAATCAATTTTTAGCAATTGTTCTGTTCATTATTTTTGAAACCAGAGCACGCGCAATATGTTATATTTACTATAATCCATTTTATGTTGGATTACATATGATAGAACAGTGCAATGAAAACTTTATCCAAAGTTAAACTGAGAATTTACTTTTTTTAATACGGCATGGTTTTCTTATTTTTGAATCAACAAGAATTGAACATGAGTGAGTAATTTTTGATTCGTAATAAGATATGCGCGAGTCATTCAGTTTTCAGAAAAGAATTTTTTCCGCTTAGTTGTGAGGTTTTGTCTTGGAATAAAACATATGATAAACTGATATCTTCGCTCATAAAGACATTGATCTGATTATAATTATTTGAGTTTTGACTATCGATCTAATTTTTATTATCTAGCTTGCCATCTTTGGAGGTGAGATTGAACGCCTATTCATAAATAAATATTGCCCTATTATATTCATTTTCAAAATGATAATAAAACGATAATGAGTGTTCTTCAATGCTTGCTATTTTAAAGGGCATATAATCTCCTCAACATCCAGAATTTAGTATAATGATGATCATAAATTCAAAAAACCTTTTTTGATGATTTAAATCAAAACAATAAATTCTCACTTTTGGTATTCAGTTCACTTTAAATGTTTTAGTGTGTTAAAAGTAATAATTTTTTCATCTCTCTAAAACTCTCCCTTGAGGTAATGTCTAATTATCAACTCTATAGATAACTATTTAATGTATTTTCTAATTTTTTCTGATAAGTTGATTTATCTTAAATACTCATCAAGATTCATTTATATTCCCAAAATAACAGATTATTCTCATAATTTATCACATTTTTTTGAGATTTTACAATTTGAACTGCTTTAAACTGAGGTTCTTATCTTACATGGGATATATCTGTTGCGGATTGGCGGGCGGGTTTTAAGCCAACAGATAATTTTTCGAATTTACTAATCGTTCTAATTTTAAAAAATTCAGAGTATCTACAAAAACTATTTTTTCCGACAAATAAAAACATTGAAAATATTTAATTGATCATAAAGAATAGATTGAATTAAATAGAAAATAATCTTGACCTTGATTGAGAAATAATATAAGGATTTATATTCTCAATTATATTATTGGTAATAGTGATAGAAGTGAAGTGGTTTCAGTTTAGTTTCGGTATATTTAGAAGTCATATCTAGGATCAAACATAATGAGATATTAAAATAAATTGAACCGATGATCTGTTTCAAAAGGATAATATCCTGTAATAATTCAAAACTTAGATATAAGTTTTCATATTCATACTATTTTACATCGTTACTAGCAAGATAACGAGATTTTAACCAGTAGCAGTTAAATACACCGTGCATAAATTACAAAAGAATTTTCATACTAACATTGATAAGTTTAAATCAATCATTTCTAATTTTTATATTTTAAAACAAACATAATCCAAATAATTTGATTTTTATTTTCCACAAGTTTAGTTTTAGAGTAAACATTGAGAAGATCAATTCTTTCTCGCTGATTGATTTGTAGTTACACTTGAGAAGAAACAGATCAAATGCGGATGAGGCCTCTGTGTCTTGTGTAAATATAAGTATATTTTCTCCTCATAGTCCACGTATACCACCCACTCAACTGGTTAGATATGTGTTCCAGTTTTAGAGTTAGGCGAGTAATAAGATTCATTCCCCGTGACGTATAAAAATCATTCTTACGAAGAATATGACACTCAAAAAGCGTGATATTAGATATTATGACTATACCGAGGTTGTATGTCGATTTCGATCATTTTTATGAATTTTCTATCACCTTTTTTTGCAACACGTACCTCAAAAGCAATCATTTTATTTTTATACATACCTCGCTTAGATCTTTAATCATCAACTAATCTACCAATGTAGTATATTCTTTTTCCAAAATTTGTTTGCTCGAGTTATAGTTTTCTTCCAGTCTTTCTCAAAAATGTGACATTTTTAACAACGATCTTTCAGCATACTTCCATCCACTATGAGATTCAGTCAGACCTTTTCTAGGTTTTTATTTACTTATCACGCAAAATGTATAGCGGTTTATCCAAATAATGTTTTTATCTTGACTACGTCTGCAGTTTGTAAATCGCCATCCACGGTTAATTACAATGAAGTAATTCAATTTTATGTTTTTAAAGTGAGTTTTTGGTATGAATAATAATGAAAATTCCAAGTGTGGGCACAGGGTATTCGTCTTCTGATTTAAAATACCAAATAATAATTGAAAATTTGATTGATGTTAGTGAAAGCAGAATTAGTTATATTTGAGAACAAAACTCTCTTTTATTTTTCTTAAATCCTAGTGCCGACTTTAATAGAATGTAAAAGATTTCATTATCGAGTATGCGCGACGACATACCGCCTTCAAAATTCCATTCTGATATTTTTAAATTTTTTCTTTCAAATGACAATGGATTTTACATTTTTGTACAGATTCTAGTGGAAATCTTGAAAATGATGAATTCAACTGTAAGAGCGCAGTCGTTTTTTAACTTAGCCGTTAACTCTCGTGGGCGTGAATTTTTGTCTATCACAAATTTCACATGCGAATTTGAAATAATTTTTACCCAACCTTAAAATAAGAAATTTGTGAACCGAATATTTTGGTTAACTAGTTGCTTCGTCTCTGTATCTTGCTGAAGGAAAAAAGTGAAATAGTAGTTCAAAAATTTAAGCCATTCTAAATATCTACTCATCTATTTCATACAAATATCAGAATTCCTTAATCGTTTATCATTGAGCCCTCACGTAGGAGTTTAGTTGGCGGCCTTGAACCTGGCAACGTTTGAGAATCCACAGCATTCTTCGCTCTCGAGAGATACGTGAAGTTTCTTCAAGCCAACGGTCTACGCTTAAAAATAAATTCACCTTTGGAATGATGACGATATCTTGAGCCATTCTTTTACCAGGAAAATGGTTTTGAACTTGATTTTTCGTGTTTTATCGTCGCTAAAAGTAATTCGTAGTTTTGTGTTTGTCAGGGGAACATTTAACGGATTTGAAACACTGACCGTACATACAACCCTTGAACCGACTTTACAAACATCAGGCACTCCCGAAATTTCAAGGTCAGGAGTTTTCACAGAAATAACCTTCTCCGAAAAACCAAGCTCGTCACTGTTCGAGTCGAAACAGTAGACTTTGACCTTAATGAAGGGGAATTCTTCAGTGACAGCATTACATAGTGTTTCTTGGTTGATTACGAACTCAAGTTTACGTTCTTGGATAAACAAAGACGAATACCTGTGTTTGTTATTCTCTCATGCGCGTCGTATAATTTGCAAATATTCCTTCCTGTATACGACATTAACAGGGCTTCTGCCTTCAGTTGGCTCTCTATCCGATCACTCAAGCCTCGAACGATGATCATTCCGCGGAGGTCTTCTGTGAGGGACACACTGGATGGACAGATGATCTCGATCTTGATATTTCTTGTTAATGCTATTTTCGTTGATTCTCATTCTGCTGTGCTCCAGATCAATGAGGGAGTCCATAGCCGATTCTTCTTCAGTTTTGTACTCTTTTGTGATGTTTTCGACTTCATCACAGAGTGCTTTTTTTGTTAAAATCATTTTTCCAAGTTCATTTTTCTTAATCATATACTGCTTGAAAGATCCGTCAGATTGTCGCAAGTAGAAAACTTTATCAGCATTTACTTCTGCGTACACGAAGCCAACGTCGTAGGGGAGCTCAACCAGGCCCTTTTACAGCAACCTTGGAAGCAGGGCCGAGCCTGAACAACCCTTAAATGGAATATTTTTGAAAATACCTCCACTCCTTTCTTGTGGAGTTGCGTCCAAGACCTGCCAGCCATCGTGATCGGAACTCAGATCGGATCTTTTTATCCAGGCTTCATTCCAGCAATGAAAGTTCCTACATGTGTTTAGACGTGTCATACCAACATGAATCTCCTCCTGTGTTTATGGGGTTGAATTCAGAGTCGAGATAGATTTCCCACTTCAAAGACCCATCTGTATCATGCAGGGAGCAATAGTTGGTGATACATCTTGCTGGAATGCCAATTGTGCGAAGAACTAATTTTAATAATTTTCAACAAACCTGTGCACAAAACTCCACAAAATACCCAACACTGGCCGTATCTCACAGGACGCCCGGTTCGAGCGTACTTTGTCAAGATAAATGCAGATCCATCCCATGACATAGGTGAGGTGCCATCGTAGTACTTTCCTGACCAATTTCCGACCAATACACCATTGTCGTCATTTGCATTTATCTATTTACATAATACGTTGTACCAGAGCAGAAAGCTGTCTCGAGACCTCAACTGCTTTAGATCTCGACGATGAGGGCATCATGTTTAAAAGTTGAATGGCGGCTTCAATACTTCCTTGCTCAAACTAAATAAATACACCTATAAAACCTGTCCAAGATCCCAATCTTTAGGAACAACGTAATCTTCTGTTCCCATATATATTTTGGTGCAGTCATTGAGCACGTACTCATTTATGTTATCTATATCATCCATATAAACTTCATCGTCTAAATTTTTTTATTAGTGAAATACCAGAACAAAAAGGATTAAAAATCAACAAAAATTCTTGAGTTCCAAGTTCTTTTCCACATAAATTGACCGACATTTTATATTGTCCAACAATTGCATCGGATGGGGAGTTTATAGAAATGGATATCTTTCCGTCTACGACGACCGGATTTTTAAAGTCGAATTTCCAACCACTTGACTCTGTGTTTGGAAAGTTTTTATCCAGCTGGAATTAAAAATTGAACATACAATGATTTTTTTCTGTCCGCATCCACAGGATAAAAGATGAATTGAGATGCTTCTAAAGTCGATCGTGCGCGATGTATAAACATCCACCTCAATGGTAAAAGGAGTTCCCCGCCGAAAGATAAGTCCAGGATAATTGTACATCTCTGTATAGTGCGACTTAATATTTGAATTCTGTATATTCCTCATGCTTGAAAGTGAATACTGTCTTCCTCTTTTGTAGGAACCTTTTTTATAAACAAGAAAAAATTACCACTAAAATACTTACAACAAATTCCCATAATTTTGCGGGTTGAACTTTATATTTTTCAAAATTCTATTTTTAATCAATGAAAAGCTGAAATAAAAATTAATCATTTTAAGTTAAAAACTCGTATTGTAAAAAACCAAAAAAATCAATGAATTCCCAGCATTTAAAATTCCTCGAAAAGCTGCATTTTTATCGCCATTAATTCGATAAGATGGGAGAATGTTTGAATTCTGTATTTAATCCCGAAACTTTTATCTGCGAACTCAAATCGAAAAGATTCGAGTTACATTAATGAGAAAAATCCATCTTTAAACTCGTTCAAAATGAATGGATTTATGATAAATTTTTTCGAAACAAAAATTAAAATGCTTGAAAAAAATAATATTGTTCTCAAAATTTAAATAAAATAATAATTTAAAATTATTCTGCGAAATTCATAAATTTCAAAAATTTAGCCTCGTAATATTTTAATTTTTATAATTTACCTGATATCGAAGACTATTTTTTTCAAAATTCTCATGTGATGTTGGGAACAAAAGATGACGAATTTGACATCGACTTAACCATATAGAAATAAAAAGAATATTTTTACATTTTATAAGAAAAATGGCTTTGAATTTACTTTTGTAAAATTTTACACTTTTTTTTCAAAAACTAGGATTGAAAAACGAAAATATATTTAAGTAGTATGGAAAATTTATATCAAATTGAAATAAATCTTTGAAATTTCAGCTTAAATTTGATTATCAAACCAATAAAGTAATAAAAATATTCTATGGTTGTAAGAGAAACAAACAATTAAAACATACTTAAATGATCTTATTACTCTGTAGACTGGACAAAACCTCAGAAAGTAAGAATTAACTACATATGCCTTCAAAATCAATAAATATCTTTCAAAGTAATATTAAATTTCTACCGATATCTATGCCTCGTTCATGGCGTAAGTCCCCTCTTTTCCGAATAAGATTATAATTAGCTAATCTACGACAATACTCGTTTAAATTCTATTTAAAACAAACCCGTTTAACCATAAATTTATGATATATTTTCTGGAATTTTCCCAAAGAATCGTATCTCCGTTTAACATGAAATGAGTAAAACGCCTTCAGAAGAATGCTTTTCTTGATGAAAATACAATGCCTTTTCAAATTGTGCGTACCCACTCAGTTATGGCAATTATCAAGATACGGGTATACTTTGACATGTGTTTTTCTGGTTTTTAAGAATAGCTTTCTGATAAATCTTTTTATCACGATCTCTTTTTCATCTTTGAAAAACAAAAGAATTGAAAATAAACTAGAACCTTCAGTAAGTCACATAATTACTTCAAATGATAACTCCCTTAACATAAACAACTCTACGTACGTGTACAAATTAGCCTCATTTCTTTTTCACAAATTACATACATCATTCTCAACGCTATGAAATTTCATGCAATTAATATTGGAATATTTTTGTCATATTTGATGAATTTATTTTGTAATATGTAACGGAAAGATTTTTCGGTTACTAATCACATTCATATTACTTAGTAGAGATTTACGCGATCGTCTCACCTCCAATATAGATGTGTTCGATTGAGAAACCCGGACTTCGAACAAGGTACGAAAATCAGATAAGGTTGTTTATTAACATAATATCTAAATAAAGAGATTCAAATAAAATTATTCAGTATCTGTGAAGTATGCATAAAATTAATAAGTCATTGATGAATAAAGCTGTAAATTTTCCATTATTAACGAAGAATAACTCTTCTTTATTATTTTCGAATGCGTTGGCAACCCAAATTCAAGATATTCCTAATAGGTCAATAATTTCAATGTTTTCTGACCAAACATCATTGAATTTTCAGGTTTAATTTCAATTTCAACATAATTTTGCTGTCTGTTGTAAGTTTGTCACGAGCTTCATAATTTGTTTTTATCGTAAATTTTACTTTATTTTTACATCTTTAATTTGATTAGAAAATAAAAATTTGCAGAATGGTCGATCATAGTCTGTAAATATAAAGGAATTTAGCATATGTTAATATTGCATTTTTAGCATTAGTTGTTCAAACGGATTCCCATAAGTAATGTAACCCCCACATTATAGCTTAACTATTTAAAATGTCAACACAGATAGACGCATGTTCAAATTTTTCTTGAGAATTTTCAAGGAATGTTTTCTTTTGTTTTGATAATCAATGATTTTTGAGATATCTTTAATGAAAATTTCTGAGACACTATAATAATGGAAATGAGACAAATCAGCAATCTTGACCATTTTAACATATGAGCTAACCTAACAAATATATTTTTTCGATAATAAAATCAAACAAGGCTTTTGAATGTAAATTCGCATAAGGACATTAAAAATTGGGTTCAAAGATTTGTTAAACCGAAATCTTCCCAGTCCTTAAACTATTGGAGTATCTCACATACATAGTTTGACTCTTTATTTCGGATCTATAGTTGAATTCTCCTTCTCCAGACTTAGAAGGTGTTTCGCATAAATATTTGAATGTCTTACTCACATCCCCGAAATCCTTGCTGGTCTATGCCTATTGGGTGTTAAGCCCTTTCCTCTCGAAGGACGTTTGAGTCTTTGACAAGATATACCCTCTACACTCATCCGGTTATTTAAATCTGTTCTCAGGTAGCCCTCTATGATAAACCCAGTCCAGATCACACCCGAAATGGTGTGTTTTGTAAGTAAACTATATAAAATGATAATTTAAAACGTAATTCAATTCCACGAAAAAACTGAAATTCGAACTCCCTCCCATTCGTTCGCTGAGTTATTGTGGTATCTAATTCAAGTGGATGCGTTCTTATTCTGCTGATAATGAATAATTTTTTATAACTGTATGATAAGTTGAAAATTATATTCTAAAATATCTCCATTGGCTCAAAATGTTCACAAATTTGTGATTTTTGTAAAAATTGTTTCAATTTTAGTTAAAGTTGGGATTTAAGCGAATTTTTAGCTTGATTTTGAACAAACACTACCGACCAAACTTATTTTTAACTTAAAAATAACAAATATCTTCAATTCATTCCTTCCATTTTGGAATATTGCAAGTGAAAATTCTAACACATGCTTCTCTAAAGATCACCTGATTCAAATTCGCTTTTAATAGATTCGTTGATAAGGTTTTTAACACTTCCACCCTTTATATGAATTATAATCGTTAAAAATAAACTTATTTTTCTCATTGTTCTCATTATTTACAGGTACCGTAAAAATGTTAAATTTCGTACGATATTTTACGGAAAAACATTTTAAAACGTGAATGATCAAATTGATGCAAACAGCCATAAAATATATGAAAATGTTTCTAGTTTAGCTACAAAATTTCACACACATCCTCTTCTAAATCAACATTTAAATTACTCTGCTTTTATCCTACCTTGTTAACTATTTAACTCAACAAAAGAACACGCGTGCGTGTATTTGAAAACTTTTATAGCGTAAAAAAATTTTTTTCTTATCATATTCTGCATTTAAAAGAATTTATTTAAATTCATAAAGATTTCACTTGTGCTGACTCGCAGGATTATAATGTTAGAATAGATAACATTAGTGTCATAGTAGGTTGTCTTCTTGTTAGAATTGTTTGACACTATTATTCTTTTTATAATATTCTTAGTTGTAAATTTAGAAAAAAATTTTTAATTAAATATAAGATTTCGGCGTTCAAAATAAATAAAAGTCATTTTCTAATTAACTAGAAGATAACACTATAAGAACGGCAAAAATTCAAACAATTGAAATGTCAAAGACGGTGTTTTTACAAAAAAACCACACATTGATTTGTATTAACACATTAAATAAGACTGATTTCATAAATCTGCAAGGAAAACAAAAAAAGTAATCTTTTGAAATTTAAGACATACGTTCATTTGGGTTAATTTTTTATCTTTCAATTGAGAAATGCGACAATCTATAATGACAATTCAAAACATTAAAGGTAACTCAAAAATTCTATCCCAAAAAATGATTGTTTGAGCACGCGTAGATAAAATGAGACACAAAAAGGATTAGACTGTTGAATATTTTTCTTCCTTCAAAGTAAAAAATAAGAATATCTGAACATTTCAACAGTTTATTTTGTGTCACGAGAATAGAGATTTATTGATGAATTTCGAATGGATTTTTCTCAAGTTAACGCCAAAGTATAGTAAATCTATCGTTGGTGAAGTTATAATCTAAATGTTCAAAATCTTTAGTTTAAATAAGGAAAAGTTGAATATAACATATTCACTGGCTTAGATCTTGTCGAAATTGAGACAAACATTTATGATTTTAATTTTTCTTGAGATTCATATCCTTTTTCAATTTTAATACTTTCAGAAGGTAAATAATATGCATGCGTCAGTGACAGCTTATTATGGTAGTAACATAGGCTTATTGTCATTTATTCAACTCGAATACATATAATTGAAATTTAACAACATTCTAAAAATATGCTTCTTTTAGAATAATTAAGTGGTTCATTAGAATTTTTGCAGTCTTTCAAGGAGAAAGCTTAGCCTTTAACAGGTATTAAAATTAAAAAACTATACATACTGCATGGCGACCAATAACATGCATAAAAACGATATCAAAAGTAGCACAAATTCGTTTTTATTTTTGTACGAGAAATTATATAGCCGCCATTTTCAATTAAGAAAGTTGCGCACGACCTTGGTTATAAACGCATTTCACGAGGTAGATTCATGATAAAAATCTACAACAAATACTTTTATGAACGATGTTTAATTTTAATTTGACTTAATTACTAACTTTGTCAAAATGAAATAATTCAAAGTTTTTGCAGCACGTTCTGAATATTGGAATGTCCCCACAATTGGATATGACTGCCTTTTGTGATAAAATGGTTCATATTTAAAAAAAGAGAGAAATACCTTACAAAACGGGATTGAACAGCTCAATAGAGTATTTTACAAGATTTACATTTAAGAACTCTAAAGAATAATTAGAAGTGTTAGAAATTTAAATATTTTTGGTAATTTTTGTGATTGATCTATTCTTCCTGTTGCTGCAAATTTCTAAAACTATGTTGGGAATTAGCTTTTTTAAACTGTCTCACCTAACGACCGTATTAATCATTTATTTCAGGTCTTAACAAAAACTACAAATCTTTTTCGCAGTTTCACTATTAATTACTAATTATATAATTTATAAATCGTCAGAAGATAACAAAGGTTTAATCAAAGCATTCGAGTTGACGCTTTAACTTTCCTCATAATGATCCAAACATACTTTCATGAATTTCCGAAAGGTTATGTTTAGAGAAAAAATAACAAACTAGATGATTTTCGAAGTTAAACGTCATTATCAAAAATAATGCGCATGCCCATGTTCAAATATAATTAGATACGCCAACTTGTTGAAGTCATAATTTCCTTGTGGTTAAATAATT
Source organism: Neodontobutis hainanensis (assembly GCA_024349245.1). Taxonomy (NCBI): domain Eukaryota; kingdom Metazoa; phylum Chordata; class Actinopteri; order Gobiiformes; family Odontobutidae; genus Neodontobutis; species Neodontobutis hainanensis. Next base: position 93,798 of record JALDNG010000408.1, on the reverse strand, counting down.
TCAGCATAGAGAGTTCCTAGAATTTATGAATCAAATTTTTAAAAATATTTATTTCTATCGGTATTATGGTCAATATTGCTAAAATGAGTAGAATTGACCGGCTATCTGTTTTTTTGTGTATAACAGCAGTTCAAACTATTTTTTTCTTCGTAATTTAAAACTACAGACTCATTGATAGTTTGATAAAACATTAAGTCTGATTTTTTGAATTTTTAGTAAAAATCATAAAAGAAACTACCGTGGTAATTTTGAAGCGAAAAGTGAATAAAATTATTGTGGATAATTTTATTAGAACTTGCGCACTTTAGGGTGATCTTAATTCTCACTTCCCATACCCCAGAGTTTAAATGTAAAGTTAGCGTTTATTTTTTCCTGCATATATATTTAAATATAAAAAGAAGTGATAAGTTCACGAATTTTTGGTTTTGGTAATTGATATAAAACAGTCTGCGCAAGGCAACTGTTTATTCGAATTTGTAAAAACCCACCTTTTATATTTTCATAGTTTCTCCAAATCTTTGTGAAAGCAAAATTTTTGCGCTACTTCACGTCAAAAAGATATTCTGGTTTCATATTTTCAAGGATTGCTAGATACCGTCAATTTATAGGAATTTTAATGTATGTTTATATCTTAAAGTACAAAATTTCAAGTGTAGTTCCTGTAAGACATAAAAATTTCAAATTGCTTATTTGTATTTTTGTGGTATTTCACGACATCCAAGCCCTGAAGATATTCTTTCTGAAACCCTTATTTAAAAAAAAATGTTCTTTCACATTTAAAGGAATTGATCAAGGTATCGTTGGCATCTCTATTAAATTTAATAAAAAAATTGTGCGGTCATAAATTAAAGTGATTTTTTTAATTGTACTAGAATTTCAAGAGTAACGATTGATATTTTTATTGTTTACGTGACTTAAAAATGTTATTATGGAAAATAATATTAAACTTAATATGAAATATATTTGTTTAGATTCTGAGTTTTCGTGTAGTGGAATTTTAAACTAATTAAGTGTTTTTTTGAAAATATAAGCTTTTGGTGCTAAAAGAAACATAAAAGTTGAAATCTTGCATACAAAGTCATCTCTAAGCCATAGTTTGAAAGTGGCTATTTTTATTAATCACAAAGAAGGGAATTTATTTAAATTCGAAATGAGATATAATGGTTTTGACATTGACTATAGATAAGAAAATGAACTGACTATGATAATAAATGTTGAGTTAAGTATTGTTAAATCCGCTTTTTTTAAATTTATGATAGCAGTTTAAATTGAACCTCAAAAGCATAAACCCTAGGCAAAGGGAGGAGGACCCTGAAAACTGGTCTTTAGATTACATGAACGCCGACTTAATAAAAGTAAAACATTCCTACGAAAATGTTTGAAAATTAATATCCTTCCGAACGAACTGCGCACGTGCGTGGTTGATGTCGATGTCTCTTATAAAGTTAAAAGAAATTCTATTTCCAATATTAAACCTTCAAATTTGAAAACCGATTTGAAGCATTTTTGTGAATTGCCAGACCCGATTTTTCAGAATCAAATTTGGAATTTCTTTATGAAACACTAGATGCTCAAGTCTCTACATGAGGACGTCGTATCCAAGCTCAGATTATTTTTATGTTTTGGTTCGAAAAAATGGTTGATAAGTTTCGGCTGGTTTTGAGTTTCTTATTGGCTCAAAGAAATCGTGATCTTGACCTGTTTCTCGTGGACAATAATGATGAACCTCTGAATGAAGACTTGAAGAAATTAGTGCGGTTGACTACAATGAAATAAGTCGGAAAATTCATGAATCAAAATTATTCAGGAAATATAATCGCTACTAAATATACTTTAAAGGTCGTTCGAGGTGTTGTAAGAACAACTACCATTTTAAAACCATAACAAACATGTAATCTGTAACAAAATTGGTCTAAAACATTACTATTCACGAATCTGTCAAGCCAAGAATAAAATTAACGACAATGTAAACGATTGAGTAGTTTTATCTGGGTTATTTCCTCAAAAACACTAATTCTAGATACCTGCAGACTAACCTATGGAAAACGAGAGTGAACACACTCTTTGGCTAAGTCACCAGCTATTTTCTTAAAAGAAGCAAGAATTTAAAACACCGTAATTAATCTTGAATTTATAAAATTCTCGTGAGAAACTGGAAATACTTCAGTGAATATTTTTCATCTGGTATAAAACTTTGAGGCGTAGGTAATTATTTGTTTTGAGTTTCATCTTTGAGGCGTTTTAAGCTTTGAAACGACACTTTGACGATGTTCTATCGGAATATGCAATTTTATCGTTGATTCTTTCAACTTGTAGCAGTAGTTGGATTAAATAATTGATCGATGGGGGAAAAAATCAAATGACCGCATATCTAACATTAAACTCTTGTATTATTTGAAAGGGAAAAAACTGTTTTAACATAATTTTAAAACCACAAAGTAACTAAAAGGTAAACTATTCTGTAAAAGCTTAACAATACTTCCTACCAATTCACCTCAAATACAAGAAATGGTAATCTAACAAATTTTTAAAGGCTGCAAGCTTAATGAGGAGTACCAGTCCATGGGTATCTGCCAAGATGCAAATAAAAAAACCTGTACCTACTGTGGGTGAATCGACGACGGTAAGTCTGATCAAACAGCCACTGTTTATGAATTTGCATAGACACTTAAGAGAGTGAGTTTTCAATGACTCATCAGGTTCAAACGTTTATAGGACACTGGATCTGCACTCGGGGTCTTCCTAAGTTGTAGTGGAAGGAAATGTAGGAAGTAAAACGCCATTTTGTCAATTTCTATGAAATCTATTTACCAATTTGACGTAATTCCTTTCGCCCTGATGAGACTCTCAAGCCACTTTTAACTTTTCATTCATTAATTAAAGGGATAATTTAGTTTTCATTTATTATTCTGATAGCATATTTGATTCCATCAATCAACGAGTGCGCACATTCAAACACTCGAAAAGTTGTTTATGACTTTCACCTTATTTTGATTGAAGCTAAATCTGGATAAATGCGAATTTACGATACAGGAAGTAATTTTAACTGGGCTTATAATCTTGTACTATCATATTACATTTGATTGTTCAAACATAGGAGGAGCTATATTGAAAATAAAGATCGATGCCAAAATGTTTACTTCATTCATTGGATATACATATCATAAAATGTCCTTCATACATCGCAGAACTACTTAATGACTGTTCAGAAAAAAACGCACTGTGTGGGCTTGGGGTACACCCAGCGATGAAGTTTTTGAAAAAGTATTAAAATACTTTCATTTTTATAACAAATTCCAAACCCCTACTCAAACTATACAAATAATTTGAGATACTGCGTTACGAGCATGCGTGGTGGTGAAATTTAAGAAATCGAAATATCTTTAGAGTTCTCGAGCCCGCTTCTTAATTCAACATAAAATATGCAACAATGTAGAAGAGCGTTGGGAGATCATTTCTTGATTTTCTCTTTTTGAAAAAGTGTAATCTGTTAACTGATCATAATCCAGAAACAAACGTTGAATCGACGGTTGGTTTTGAGATCTCTATTAACCAGATGATCATTATAACAGTAAGATACTGAAATGAAATTCAAAAATTTTTCAGAAAACAACATTTAATCCGCGATGCATTATCTATATCCTTGGCATTGCCAAAGTATTAAAAAAATGATTTATTAGAGGAACAACGTAAGTATCTGGAATTCACAAAAATTTTCGATTTTATCATGAAAATTGGCTTGAAGTATAGTCATAATTATTCGTACTCTAATGAGGTAATTTTACATGGCGAAGGAAAAGACCAATGCCCAGTCTCCCCCATACATTTACTCAAACTAATTTTCGATGTTATGCATGAAATTTTTTTTCATCTTTTTGGGTAGAAAACGCGAGCATCTATCAAACCGAAATTATTTGCCAAATCAGAAAAGCAATAAAAGGAAATAGACTCAGGAATTTCAAGGCTGTAATCCGCATGTCTGCAAACTACATTCCAAGAATCTAGCTCTACAAAATCGAAAATACATAACCCTTTACTTATTGGTACGTCGAATTTAAAAGTTTCTTACTGATTAGTACAGAAGGCAAAAAGTAAATAATTTTTGTTACTTAAGCCTTAACGAAATGGCTAGAGATGAAAGCAAACCCCGTTCTATTTAACGAGGTAGCGAAAAATGCATAAAAAATATTATAAACCATTTAAGAATTCCAGGCCAAATAATTACAGATCAGGGAACCCAATTTGAGTAAAATTTGATAACACGCCTATTCATTACTATATAATCGTTAAATTACGAATTACCCGCCAAATCTAATGAATAGCGGTCGAGTCAAGGGCTCTAACCCAAAAATAAAAAAGAGGCCCCGCTAAAATATGTAAATCACAATGGCAATGTTTTGGGATCACTTTATTCAGGAAATACTGGCGTCAATAATAGTTTGTAAAAATTAAAAATAAAACGTTTCAAATAGCTCCAAAAATAGGCACCAAATATACTATAATAAATGGCAAAACCTCAAAACCATGCGCACAGTAGACGACAAAGTTTATCTATTTTATCTTAATAGATTGAATTTATGAAGTCAAAAGCTTCATTGTCGTAGATTATCAAAACAATTAATTACCATTTACAGTGCTGTGGCTGGTGTTATGGACTATCATACCCGTTAAATATACAGTTAAATGGTATATTTATGCGGAAACTCCAAATGTAGAACCAAAAAAACAAGATATAAAAGAAAATATACGTCTGTCGATGAAGTAGATAGTACCAGTACATGATCCGAACGATAGATCATTCACTACGATAGGAGGAAGGAGTGTGGTGTAATTATAACACGTCTGGTTTTGTAAAGTTTAATTTTTTATAGAATTGTGCGCAGGCCTATTCCTTAATCATGAAATCTAACTTCGAGAAAATATATTCACTTTAATCATGGATATAACTACACTCCTCCGACCTTAGTTGTAAAAATTTACTTTGATTTTAAACTAATTAGACTTGTGCTGGTATAGAATTTTATTAGATCTCGTGGGTATTCGGCTGCGTTAGGAAATGTCGCAATCTTTCTTTTGTATAAAGGGATACAATTTTTGTTTAAATCTATTGAATACCACAGAAAATTAACACATTTATTGTGATGATAATAATGGAAGCTTGAAAGAAAATAACGAAAGAGTAAAAGCTATTCGTTTTTAGATTATGCATGCTGATTTATTTTTCATGAATTCCGTTTACATTTGATGAAGGTGAGGAAATGATTTTCTTCGATTTCGAAATGCTGCAACAAATAGATAAAATTATTTTAATTGGCTTGTGTCAGAAAAAAGTTTTTTAAAATCAGACATAAAAATCGAAAATGGCATTTAAACTATATATGTATGATACGCTTCTTTTAAATTGTTCGAATTGAAAAACTGTTCCTAGTTTAAATAATATTCACATCAAAGATCTCATATTATTTTAACAAATAAAAATTAAATTTTATAAATTGATCATAGATAGATTCGCTTTAAATTACTGTGATGTTGAAAACTGTTTGGTTAATTACGAGAATCATGAATATAAAATTTAAAAATGTCTTATGCGCATTTGTTTAAATGTTAAAGGCGCCTTTTTCAAACAAAAGATATGAAAAGTTAATATAGAAATTCTTTTTGTCAAACACGAAAATAAAATAAACCTTATTTCGTAAATTATAAAGCCAAAATTTTGAAAAGTTAATTAATTGATGATTGATCTGGCATTTTTAACCCACATAAACACACAGTAATTCCCATCATAAAATCGTGACAAATAATAAAATTTGTGCTCTTTAAAATAAGAATTCAAAATAATTCTAAAACACAATGAGATTATTTTGCTTTTAATTATTAAAATGAGAATATCGGTTGTCCCTGTCTGAAAATCTAATGGAACACATCAAGGTCGAGTTATGTGTATCAATTGGAAAATAAATTATAAAGTGAACATATAATATCCGACTTAACTTATTAGCTAACAAATATAAAAATTACACTGCCAGTACCTGGCGTAGGTTAAAGAAATTAAGTTTCAAGGCGTAATTCATCAGGTGCAATGAGTGTGGAGGCGAATCGTTAATATTCATACGTTCAGATACCTAACAGAATTACAAATAAGGGGCACCGTAAAAATAACTTAGTTGAAAGAATCGAAAATATTTTATGCACAAGATCGTGAAATGAGACGACAATGAAACACTATAGGAGATACAGAATAAGAGTCAAAGATTCTGAGTTCATTAATATAACAAATATAAAAAACAATAACACGGTTTAAAGGAAATAAAGTTATAATTAGCTAAATAATGGATAATTTAGGAGACGAATTCTGACATTCTATTGCAAAACTGGACGTAATCAATCCGACCGTTGCCCTCAGTATCAGCCTCTTTAATTAATTCGTTTGCTTCGTCTTCGGTTAGCTTCTCCCCCATAGTAGTTAATATATGGCGTAACTCAGCCGAATTTATAAATCCATCTTCATTTTTATCAAAAACTTTGAATGCACGAATTACAACTTCTTTCAAGTTGAATATATCTCGCCGTATTTTCTCAGATAAGGAACAAAATTCCTCAAAACTGAATAGGTCAGTTTCTGAGATAAAATAAATAAATTACCAGACTTCTTCATTTCTTCAACTAAGGACTTTAACTCAGACGCGGAATGCATCTTTCCCAAACTTCGCAATGCGGCATCTAACTCAGAGTATGTTATCCGAGCATTCCCAGCTCGATCGCAGAAATTAAAAGCAGTCAACTCGTTCGACATAAGCGATTATCAATGTAAACTAGTTAAGCCGGTCCATTCGGTCGGACCCATACCCCTATAAATTAAAAACTGAATTTTAAGCAATTTTCGTCTCTCTTCTTTAAATTATGAAAATTCTTAAATGTATATTAGTTTAAAAACAAATAATCTATTATACGCCTGCGCGTTACAATCGATCTATTTTGTCAAATATCTTGTAGGAAATCGCATATTTCGAAATATTCGCATTCGTTTGTTGATAAGGAAATTTCTCAATTCGTTGATGTTTTATGTAGTTTTTAGATATTATCATGATTGATTTTTGGTCACATTTATATAGGTAGTAGAATTTAGATAAAGACGTAAACCTAGAGGGATAGATTATTTAAGGTGAGGGAAGTATATAAAAATGGTTTAGAAAGGCGGAATGAATCTCAAAAGACTAAGAAAACCGATTAACATTGTTCGCGCACGCGCAATGCAAAACACTTCTAAATTTATAGTTAAATCGTAAGCCTAAAATAGAATAAAAACAGACATCCTTTTTGTATAAAATATTATAATATGAATAGTACTCTATTTTAGTCAAATTGTATCAATCGTAGCTTAAAATTTGCTTGATGTACACAGACAATCTCAAGTAATTGATCGAAAACTTTATTTAATCAGTACTTTTCCTCATATATGTATTATTAAACACTTTAAATAATTTTCAATTAAAATAAACCAATTCACCTCATCGATAATCGTATCAAAATTTAAAGTAAGCATGTTACGATTTTACATACATTTTCTGAAACATTTTCAAAATGCTCATTAAATATTCAAAAAATGTCATTTGATTTGTATGATCAATAATTTAGCTCAATTGTTTAATTTAGTGATTAAAAAGGTAGATTAAACACCAGAGATTTAGGAATATATTTGAGAGGCGTAAAGACAAATACAAAGATTTTACGTTTTTTTACCTCAATTTAAATAATTATCCATTAAATAATGAACATAAGAGATTTATCACCATTTATTCTATCATAAATATTAAATTATCGCAAATTTCTTCGAATTATAGTTGACGAATTTTGAGACGGGAAAAGTTTTATGTATTAAACAAAACGATTTTGACCCTTAATTTACCATTAGAATAGTTAGATTTTTCATAACTTATTGATAGAAATTCATTTCATTCTATAGTTTAATAAAGAAAAAACGTGCTCCATCAAAATTTAATTTTATATTATTTGCTAAACGCGATGAAATCAAATATTCCAATCAAAAGTTGTAGACGGTGATAAAATATATAAATAATCTACCAGTGATAATTAAATTGAGCTTGCGCAAAGAATATTTTTCAAATCTTAAATGCATACATAATACTGTGTGAGATAATTCGCATTTTTTCATAAAAACAAATATAATCATAAATTGTTAGATTATAAATTCAAATACTTCGGTATGCATCTAATCTCACCGCGCAAGACTGATTTTTATGTATTATAAATTATCAACTTTTAATCCATTAAAATTTTTTAGTATTTAAGCCATTTTAACTAGATTATGATTTCTTTTGCCTATTAAAAACTTATTAGGTATCAAACTTATACGAACAAATTTCCTATCCTTCCAATCCGTTAGTGTCGGTATTGACGAAGTTCACCAGTTCGTAATATATATTGATGAAAAGTTAAAATATGAATTAAGTGCACCTTATAATATTTTGATATATAACGTAAAATATTTATTCGTCACCTGATAATCGAACACTTAATACGTACCTTAAGCGTTTGATTCATCATACTATACATGGGTGTTTTTAAAATACATAACCAAAATACTCTAAATTATAATTTACAAAGAGTGCACGTCTTAATTAGTCAAAGATTTTCATATCAATTATCCTATTATCTCAACGAATGTGTAAAAATGATTCAATCATCTTCGAAAATTCAGATATTCAGACAAATATAAGAAAAATATGAAAATATACGATTTTAATGTTCAAAAACAAGTAAAAATTTTTTTTTAATTTGGGATTAAATACAATGATCACCTCAAATTTAGAAACTGTGGTCAATATTCGTAAAATTAATTTAATTACAGATGCGATTTTGCGCATGTCTAAAGATATTTTAAATCGTGATTTGCAAAAACAACAGCAATTATTTTAATCATGGGACGCTACTGAATTATTCGAGGACATAGACGCTTGATTAAGAAGTATCTGGTAAAATCATATAAAAAAGGTAAATAACACACTCCAAATTTAAACAACATCATATCAATGATGAAATTTGTAAATAGGCTCATACTCGCTCATTTTAAAGGCCAAAGAAAATTTTCCTCTCAGCATATAGCCACCATAATAAGAATGAAGACTTATAAAAAATTTTAAACTGAAAATCATTTTATGAGACAGGCATTTGTTTTATGAATAAATACGACGCCTGCGTAAGCTAAATTTTAAATTGCGCATGCTAATAGCCTGAAAAAGTTTAAAGTCTAAAATGATTAGAAATTCATTCACAAATGTAAAAATTTATAAAACCATCCTAATTTCAAAATTTATTGTTGTCGGTGGCTATGAGCTGTATTTCCATGGATTTATTTAGAAAGTTTACTTTAGTTTTTGGCTAGTATGAAAACCTAAATATAAATGAATTAAATAAATAAAATTTTTTTGATCGATAGTAGATGAAAATTTCTTAGATTTTAAATATCCTTCCTCAAAACACAACATATGCCTGACAATTTTATGAAAATGAAAAGAATAAAGGACACTAACATAATTATTATGAAATTTAAAGTTTTCTGTGTTTCCAATTTATGAATTTCCTAAAACTGTTACTTTAATTGTCAAATGACACATTGGGAAATCCCATTGTGAATATTCAAACATTAATGGATGAAAACATCACTGCCCGGTTCACTTTGAAGAAGATTAACTCAATGTGTATCCGTAAAATATTGTCTCGTGTTCTTAAAAATACATAAAAATATAGGTTTTTCAATTTATAATTCTTTTCGACACATACTTTGTTTAAGGTATCAAATGTTTCATTGTTATATATTGAGCAAATATGGTCAATTTGAAGACATCTTATTAAGTCTTAAACCCTCTACTTTACCATTTGCTCGTTTAAGGTATAGGATGTTGCATTATCATAATTTTACTAAGTGTATGTTTAAAATAAGCTTGTTAGTTTTAACTTTCAGAATATTTCTCAGCTGGATAAAAATTTATTTTTCATAATAATTATAAATAACTCATGATCAGTATTTTTGTGACAGATATCATTCGTCATAATGTTTTCTCAAAGTTATAAGATAAAACTATGGCACACTGGCTCAAAAGTGACCTTGATGTAATTTTTAACATCGTAACTTTTTGAATTGGAAATTATCTCCAAAACTATGATAATTTTATTATTTCTTAAAAAGACAACATGACAGGTCGTTTGTTTATGGATGGGTAGATGGAATTAGAAAACACTTATGTTCCCTAATTGAAATTTTATTTGAAAAAAATCAAAACTAACAATTTCTTCAGCTCAATCAATGTTATCATCATAAAAAGAGGAAGGACTGATTGATAATAAGAGGAACTATTGAAAAACCAGACATTTGTGAATTATCTGAAATTAAACTGAAACTAATTTTTCTTAATAATTTCTGGAACCTAGAATCATAAGATAATGAGTATTTTGATTAATTTTATCAGAATTTTATAGGGATCAAGAAAAGCGTTTTTAAAACTTTAAATACCTTTAATAATGCACAACCATTTATCTTCAATAAGCGTTTATAAATAGATAGAATAATAATTATTCGGATGATTAAAATCCATTCTTTGTGCCAAGAACGTCAGAGAATGTTTAAAAGGAGCATTTGCCATGAGTGAAACATGATATAAATATATATATTTATTTACCTCAATAGGTTTTCGGTTAGCAACTTAATACTATTTAAACTAAATAATGTCTTTAAAGGGTCTAAAAAAGTAAAAAATATTCATTATATCTGGTATGAAAGTATTTTAATCTTGAATTTTAACAGATATAGGTCTAATGCTTAACTTAACAGTTAACGTTAATGTTCTGTCTTCAAGTAGTCAGAAATTCACTTAAAAATGTTAAAATACAACTTTAAATAATTTTACTTAGTTTTCAGTTTAATATCAAAATTAAGAGTCACCGAGTGTGGCTTAATAATTTTTCTCAATATTCTAAAGATTTCCTGCGATAGAAATATGTTTCAATGAAAACACGGGGATTTAATGCGTTGATTTCAAACATATCTTTTCAATGTACTCTTCACATAGGCTGATGAGTTTTTTAAATTAAAGTTAAAGCTCGTTCTCATCAGCTTCCCTTGATCATCAACTTGTTAATGGTGTCTAAAACGTTTATTTATAAACACTCATTTGTGGAATTACTCTGCTTTTAATCTTATCTTTAAGCACATTCTTACAAGACTATTTATACTATACCGGACTATTATGTTAATATTAATATCATTCATGAATAATTCTTTATTTTCTTTTCGGGTTCACGATAATATCAATCGCTTAAATCTAAATACTCTGTTTTATCAGATAAATTTTCTCAAAAATTCTCATTTAAACGACGACCTATATCCCCACCAGATCACAAGAGGTAACAAGCAGTTCACGTTCGCGTCGTATATGTTTTGGATTTACGACAATTTATGTGCAATTCTGAAATATATGGTCTTTGCTAATGTTTGAATTTTCGATTCTAAATATTGTCTATCAACATTATTTTACAATGATTTTGTCAATCTAATGATCCACTAATACCGTAAATATTAGTCCTTACCAAAAAAAGATAATCTATCGGTCAAAAATAACTTTTAGATACGACCACTTAATAATTTACATCTCTGGATAATAAAACTGGGGACAAAACAATTTCTCCACTCATAAGTTTCTCTAACTTAAAAGTTGCAAAGACCCACTTATTTAAACAAAGAAGTTATGGTTGTCTTTGAAAATTTCAAGAATTTGAAAAAGCGAGTGAACCTCAAATTCAAATGAATAATTATTTCGTTAAAGATACAATTCCCTTATGCCTTTAAAATGACATTTATTAACCATGAATAAAAACCCTAATTAAAACAAGAAATTTTGAAAGCCATTTTTTCAAATATTAAGGTTTAAAAACTAGATGTAAAATAACTTAAAATTTCACGACTTGCCTGTTTTTTATTCTGCCTGATGATTTGATCAGAATAAATTTATCTTTAATAATATTGTACTTCCAAAAAATATGAAAAAAACAAGAAAAAGATTGAACACGGTTTGGTAATTACAGTTAATACACGCATTCATAAGATAAAAAAGAAAGAGTTATCAAGTTTTTTTCTCCATCAAAGGACGGGATTCGGTAAAATAATGCTATTCTGGACCAAATAAGAAATTTAGTTGAGCTATTTCTATGTCAAACATCACCAATAAACGGAGGATAAATTTTTGTATTTCGCAATTGTAGCACGATCTTACATACATAAAATCATTTTCGCTTACTAAAGTGCTTATCTTTGAGTTTTAGTAATTTAAATACAAACTTGAAAATCTGGTTAAATAGAATTTACATTCAGTTTCATAAGACCAGTTAATTAATTGACTCCTTTAAAGATGAAAGTAATCGCAAATAGAAATTTCAAATAAAAGTTAATATTTACTTTATATTGTGCATAATCATCAAGATAAACGCCTTTTAACCTTAAAGTGGCGATCAAAGCAAAAATAGTTTTCCTTCTAGGTAAATAATTACCTGGGGTGAAGTTAAATTACCTTGTTTGCTTTCGATTAACCACCACTTAAGTTCTTCACATAACCATATTAATATAAAATATATGTTATACGATATGAGAATATATTTTAATCGCAAACCTTAATCTTTGTAATTTATCAAATAAGATGATATTTAAAAAAAAATATTTGTCAAATTAAATTAAGATCAAAGTCTGAAGGATGTTTGGTATCAAGTTTTAACCTGAACATCCACGTAAATCAAGAAATATAAAAGCCATACAGAATTGATAAATTACTCACCCTCACATACTTTCATGTTTTCACCTAACAAAAATACTTCATCTTCTAAAAGAGACGCCTTTTCATTTCCTCAAAGCAAATCAAGAAGTTTAAAATTCAAACCTGAAATGATAATCTGTTATTTCTTCAACTGGGCGTATTTAACATGATAATTTTTTCAGAAACAAGAAAAAATCTTTTACTTGGAATTCTTTTGCAATTAAAATTCTTTAATGGCTCTTTACGTTCACTTAAAATGTTTTTTAATTCTGAAATAAAGAAAAGAGCTGTTACAAATTAATAATATTTATGTAAATACTAAATAATTTATCATTAATTATAAATAAGATAAAAATTATATTATATAATGAAATAAAATCAGTTATATCGTTGAAAATAAAAGAAAAAATAAAAAAATATTTATGTTGAACAATAAATGTAAAATTTTTAACTGGTTAAAAATCCCATAAATTTAAAAATTCACTGAATTCAACATGAATTTCATTAAAAAATTGAGAGGAACATATTTTTTAATTACTTGACAAAACATAATGATTAATTTTTTTAAAATAACATTTGAAATGAATTTTTTAAAGTATTCAACCATTTTTAATTATAAAAGATTTTTTTTAACAATTTAGACGTTATAATTTTGTCATATAATCCATTTTACTCAATCTACATGTTAAATATTGTCTCGCGTAAAAATGTAAAAATTCCGAAAAAACTATCTTTTTTAACTAGGAATATTGTTGGAATGTAAGAAAACAGAAAATGAGATGGAAAAATTTTATTTTTACTTTAAAAATAGTGCTATAAAACCAATCTAAACGTCTGATAGTTATATTTGATTTTTAAATTGAATCGAATAATATATTTCAATTTAAATATTGTTTAATACTTTGTAATAAAAAAACCACCAAAAATATCATTTACTACGGATAAAAAATTTTATATCTTCACAGTCTAATTGCAGATGGAATTTTAATATCTGAAAATAAAACAATTTTGATCTATTATTTACTTAATCCAAGAAAATATGTCTACCCTTGGTCTTGTTAGAAAATACTTTAAATATATTGTGACAATAATGTACAAAAAATATTCATAATTTTAGATCTTATAAAATAAAAACAAAAACTATTGGGAAAATAAAAAAGTTTGTGTCAACACGTTATTTTAATTATTTTTTGATTTAAAGTTCTGTTTTTTGTTCTGATAAAGAATAAACCTGAAAAGAATAACCGAGGATTGTTTTTTTGATATTTGTTATTTTTAAGATAGATGCAACAAAAATATATCAAAAATCTCACAGAGCTGAAAAATATAATGACGAATTTATCGAATTAATACTTATTTTGATCGGTCTATTCTAGATTTCATATTTATTTTCCGTCTTCCATGAAATATTCGACATATGATACTATAAGGGTGGATACGAAATCTAAACAAACAAACTATCTTTGATTTTTAGCATAGAACATTATCAATCAGACTCATAAGTAAATTATCGGATTTTAATGGTTGAACATATTGTATTTTTGAAAATTTTGAAAATTAAATAGAAAAGCGATGATCATTGAAATTTCTGAATAATAACCATCAAACATTTAACACATTAAGTTTAAAATTTAAATTCATTTATAACTCTGAAATCGAAATATATATCAAGGATGCGCAATGTTTCTTTAATTAAATAAACCTAGAAATTTAATTAGACTAAAATTTTAATTTTCATTTTAAACAATCATTTTTAAAGAACGAAATTCCAAACAATATTCTGTTTTATTGATATAAAACCAAATACAATGTTGGGTTTATTCAAAGCAGAAAAAATTCATTTAATGTAAAATTCAACTTAAAAAATTAAAAAAACGACATATATTTCTTTGATTTCAACTTTTATTTATTGCATGAAATTTATTTTTAATACTTCTGGAATAACATATTAAATTTCAATTATCTAAAATGACAAATTTTCAAAGAGTAAAGTTTAAATTTCTTACACTCAGAACCATCATTGAAATGAAATAAACTGATATATGTTATAGTTTTTAAATATCAATTAATATTTATCATTTTATGTAACAATTAAACTTATAGGTAAACTAAAAAACATAAATCACAAAAAGACAATTATCATCGAAAAGTAAATACTTTAACATCATTTGAAACAAAATATAAATCTTGACGAGTCATTAATAGTTTATTAAGTATATTCATATAATCTCTTCAATAAAATGTTCTTATTTTCACAAAACTGTGAACTAAAATGATTTTAAATGAAATAATAAATAAAAGAGAATAAAATTAACACGAGAATTCAGCATACATTAATTCTTATAAGCGAATTAAAAATTATTGTTTTGGCTGTGTTATTTTTATATGTTTGACATTTTAGCTCCTAAATTCTGGTAGATGATGAGGTGTTAGTCTTCATTATGCCAAGAGAGTGAGTACAAAAATAATTCTCAGTTTGCATTAAATTCAGATCCATCTTCTTCTTTCTTCAGTCTAGATCTTACCAAGGTCCCAATCAGACTGTCTTCAATAAGATTTTCCAACTTTCTGGTCAATCTTCGTTGAAGAAGGCTTTTTAAAGAAGAATCAGTCTCATTAATTTTCTTAACTGCTTCTGTCTGAATAGAAGTTGATTGCTCTAAAGTCTTGGTTGAATGATATGAGACATGGAAGTGATGGCCTTTCTTAAAATAAGACAAACTCATGTGGAAACATGTAAAAGACTTATAAACATTCAAATTTAATCTTAAGAATCAATAAAGAAAACAAGACAGCAAATTTCAGATATCTATCGTGACTATCTTTTTTGAGAAAAAATATTTTTAGCTTGACTTTACTCGATTTCAATGAAGCCTAGATCTATAAACATCAACGATACTTTCAATTTATTCAAGACCGCAGCTTTTTTATGCTCATTGAATCCTAAAAACTTATCTCAAGCATATATGAACATCATTAATGCAGGTTTATACCTCTCAGAACAAGAAATTTAATCCCTGGTTAACACTGTGGAATTTAAACGCAACGCCTCAAAATTGTACCAATCAGAAAAAGAAACTGAGAGAAACGTGAGACCACTTAAAATATTTAGAAAAAAATTTCAAAGAGATAACATCATAAAACATGCAAAAATATAAATATGTATACTTTTGACAAATGTTGTGCGTTTATTCAGAAGACAGGGTAATGTACAGGAAACATCATTAAAAATTTTGAACGACGAAATCACAAAAGCTGAAAAGTCAAATCTTACTCAATAAAGTTTAGACTGCATCAATAAAATATTTGATATTTATTTATTAATCATTAAATAAATCAATTTCTTGTTGTTTTAATTTGAGAACAAATCAATCAATGAATGTGTACTGGTTAAAAGAGAATCATGCATATGACATTCATTCTTAATTTGTCAATCGTAGGGGTTTAATTCCCTTCACAACTACTTTCGTTCGTATTAATAGAATACCTGTTGAATATTCAGAATAAATATCTTTACCAATTTAAACTAGCCAAAATGATAAAACCTGATTTTATCGTTTCTAGCGGAATAAATGGTCACATTAATATCAGGTGAGATATTCTGATAAACTGTTCAAGAATCTTCTTCAGCTAAAAGGATCAGGTTCATCCCCAATACAATACGTTTTAATGGTTTTTATTCAAGGATATCATCATCAAAAATTACATTCAGGAAAAAAATCAGAATCTGTTTTTTATTCATTGAACTTCAAACCAGTGCTTTTATGGTCAATGAAGTTGATATCGTCTTAAACAGTTTTAACATACTATATATCAATAAAAATAATAAATAATACTTTACTTCAAAACTCAATAGCATCTTAAGAATTATAAAGACTGTAATGTTCAACAACTATGACAAAAATGCAAAAAAATGATGTAATTAGTGAAAGGAAAGTCTTAGGTGTACACATAATGTCATAGAATTAAATAAAAAATTTTAGCTAGTGTATGTATCATAGAAAACTTAATTCAGATACCATTAAAGATGAATATAAAAGAAAATATTGAGGAAATCATGGATGAAGCAGTTGATCACCAATTCTATCTCGACTTGTATTAAAAATTTTAACTTTATGCGATTGAAGAATAAAGCAAAATCAAAACAGCTTTTCCCAATCTTTGATAGTTGTTTCTGCGAATTTTCGCTTTTCTCATAAGGAATTTGTAACACCATAGAATGATTTTTACACGATTATGGATAAAATACTCGCTTGATTGAGCTTTTGTAATTTTTTAAAATGAAATATAATGATTTCAAGAATCTATGAAGAATATTTTAAAGATATTTAAACAGTTCTTAAGAGGTTATCTCAAGCCATACTGGAGGTAGACCACGTATAAAATGCACATGCAGCATTGATAAAATCGAATTTCATGAATTCACAATTTCGAGTAAATGAACTGTGTCAACTAGTCACACCTTGAAATAATTGTAAGCTCGCTCTCGCCATCTGAACTTTGTAATGAAAAATCATTTTTGGGCATTTAATGAGGCTCTTATGTATGTAATTAAAGATTAGGCTCATATTGCTGTGCCAATTTGCAATCCCCGGCGATAATCTATTTTGATAATGAAAAACGAATAAGATATAGTTTTTGTTTACCTAAAACCCCATATTGCTAATATACATTCTCTAGTATAACTATATAGATCAAAATAATCCACGCTGAGCTGTGACTCTTTAGAAGTTAGCAGACGACCATGTTATTTTCAAAAATGGAGCTAAAATTTCACAAATGGCTTTTGAAAGTAGAAAATTGAATTTTGAAGAGGGTATACTCGTAAAATAAATAAAGAATTCCTCACCATTCTTGTTTCTCTCAGTAAATTTAGTATTTATCTTTAAAAGGAAAAATTTAAATAATGATTCCCCATAAACCTGTATATTTAAAAATACGAAGGATTTTAGAAGCGTGTGTATTAGATAGGCATAGAACAAGAAAGATCTTTACCACTAAATATCTTATATTAAAGAAGCAAAAATATTTTAAAATATTTACTTTCAAGAACTTTAGCTAAAATAAATTTGGTATGATAATGATGTTTTGGAGAAGCGAAAAACATCGCAATATAGACACAAATTGATTCAAATTCTGAAAGTGAGACGGGTCAATTCATACTGATGAATTTTTCATCAATTACTCCGAAGTGAAGCTCGTCTTGAAGTCATATAAAATAATTTGTATCATATCTTCTCTTGAGCGAAAAGTTAATCGTCCCTAAACATTGCATGGATGAAATAGTCAAGCTGACACATGATCTATAACTAGGAAATCTATGTATCCTCAAATGTAAAGTTATTCCTATTGTATAGGTTCTTTGGGCTTGACTTAATGTCAGATGTATAAAATAATGCTGAATTTATCGCCAACTTAACATTTATAAATAAAAAATTATTCTTTTTATATGGAACTACACCTTATACGTAACACCAACGATTTGAAATATGTAAATTGACTAAAAGGTTCAACTTCTGATAACATTTATTGCGAAAAGATATATCATTGTATGTGTTGATCACTACAAAAAATGTAGTTTGCCAATTCCAAAACGAAATATATAGGACAAGATAACTTATCAAGTATTCTTCTCAAACATGGTCAGCGCTACGTTATTTCATGGAAATTTTGACATTCAAAAAACTGCATACGAATCGATACCATTCTCTAGTCTATGTAAAAGGATATGGATTGACACGTGTATGTTATCGCTCGGCAGCGAATTGTCATTTGAAGATAACAACAAAATTATCGAATTGATACTTCTGATTATGATCGAGGACAATTTTAAAAATGAAATTTTAATCTTAATTTGGTGCCAGATGAACTGTGAATTGTTAAATGTTAATGAATAAATTACTCAATCGTTCTGTAAAATATGAATACAAAATAGAAAAATCAGCAGCCAATAATGTGTAAAATAGTTTGTAAAAATCATAATTAGAGAAAAATACGCTCTCTCAATAAAATTGGATTCTCATAAAAACACAACAAGTGTAAAAGTTAAACCTTTTTATGCAGCATTTGGTCCTGACTCAAACACGTTACCCAGTATTCGATATCAGTGAAGTAAATTATTCAATCATATGCACCTTTATCAATGAACCGGTCTCAACTTAAATCAAAAATCCAAATCCAAATCCATGCAGACAAAGAAAGTCAACTAGATTCTATTTTGGGTGTTATTTCTAATTTCGTTGAGGATATATGTTACATAAAAGATATCGCGTGTACAAATGCTCCCACTGGTTTACATCTGTTCAAATAAAATTCACACTCATGAAAGAAGTAACATGGCATTTTCTTTCCTCTCTCTTGGCATTCTTGCATCTTACGATTTTATTTTATCTCGATCTAAGTTTGTTAATTAGAAACTGTGCTCATCAAAATCCTTAACTCTAATAATGTAGAAAAAACATAAATCTTATTTTTCAATGGATTATATAAAAAATTTGCCATATCTATCGATACACAAGTTAATATTTCATTAAAATAAAAGTGGATAAATAGCTTAAATAACAAAAGCTCTTAAAATGTTAACTTATACCATTAAAATAATGATACTTAATTATGTTTGACTTTTAAATCATTGATAATACTTAGAAATACAACAATAATTTTCCAGAAAAATTAAAAATAAAGAGACTTAAAAATTATCGTTGATGGACGTATGGAATGAAAATATGTAGAAACAAAACTGACATTGAATATGATATTAAAAATAAGATTGAAACATTTGATCTTTACGTAGAGCCATAGTTTTTAAAATGGAAGTAGTTTCCAACTGCTACTTGAATTATATGCTACAAATGTTTCAAAAATTTTTCATCTCCTCAGTTAATGTCATAATATTGAAGTTAAAGGTGAGTATAAACCATCTAAATTCAGAGATAACTAAAATTTTATCAAGAGATATAGAAAACTAAGATCATATACATATGCAAATTTTTATGTGGAAGAACACTGGATATGTAAACAAAAATATCAGGCCGTTCATCTTTCTCTCCATTTGAAAAATATAGCGTCGAATTTAAAGGTTAACATTTTTACATGCAGATGACGTTGTTGAATTTGGCAAAATTAATCATGTTAGAATTTATTGAGGGAAAATTTCATGGTTTCAGCAGAAATTTCCCAAAAGATCTCAACTTTTGATTTTGAAATCAAATAATAATATATAGATGAATCAAAAAATTGAAAAAACCTGTTTCGAATCATGTTTATAAAATACGAAAAAGAATATTAATTTCTTAAAAGTTTAAACTTGAAGATTTTATATATTATTATGGATGGGGTCACTGACCTGGAAACAATGATGCAAACTTTAAAATAATATTCTCTCTTCCAAATATAAATCAAGGCACTTATTTGCAGAACATAAATTTAAATATTATACTTCTGGAACAAATAAAGTTTATAAAGATAATAAAAGGAACAATTGAAAATCATCATATCAATTAAGACACAGTATACAATTTAAAAACGCTCATTTATAAATATAGATAACAAGACGAAAATATTAAGATTTAAAATGAGTATTTATTAGACATAGCTGATAACTAAATTGTCATAAGCTGGTTAAAAATAAAACAAAGGATTATATGAACAGATAATTCTGGTATATTTAGGAAAGCAACCTGAATTTAATCAGCATTATGATAAAGTATACTTATAAATTTATCAACTGAAATGAGAATCACAGTTTTTATGGAAAAGGAATTTTTCGTAAAGTGATCTTTTCTTCAATAAAAATAGAAAACTATCAACTGAATAAATAATAACGAAAAAGACTGATATACACGCTTCAATGCGAAGGAAAATGATTATTAAATAATTCAAAAGAAAATAAAGAAATGAGAAACGCGACTGTACGAAAAGGTATTAAATAAAAAGGATATAAAATGACTTTTATGCAAAAAAACATAAACTAGTTTATTGATAATTCGTTTGATAAAAAATAACTATATAGGCATAATTTTTTGAAAACATATCTGAATGTATTAAAAATTCTGAATAAAAATTTTAATTAAATATAAATCTTTTTTCAATTTTTACCTGTTTAATAGCATTAAAAAATATATAAAATTTTAAGACTATTTTTTCAATCTACATTAAAAACTTCTGGATAATGTAAAAAGGTATGTTGAGAATTTCATCAATATTTTATACCCTAGAGATATGAATTTGACCAATCCTCTAAAAGAGACATAAGAATAGGGTCTTTATAAAGATATATTAAGCTGGTATAAATGAACATTTTGGAGTTTTGGAAATGTTCCGGGTCTAAAACAGGCTATTCATGAAGACAAACAGTCCAAGAGTCTATTACGACTATCAAGATAGTGAACGTGGTAAAAATTTAAATTGGTTTGAAATTTCCACTATTTGATAAAAAAAAGTAACATGGATTAGAAAGCAAATTAGAAATAGTGAGAATATAGACAAAGTTATTTTTGGATCGATAACTCATATTTTAATTCTTTAAAAAGAATTCACATAGATTTGACTCATTTTGACTGAAAAAAGCAAACACGATATAAAAAAAGTTAACATTCAAATACAAAAATATTTCAAGCTTAATAAATTTTACGCCATTTTTTGTAATAAAAAATATCAAAGTGATAAAATAAATTGTATATATATTTTAAAGGAAAGAGAATGTCATAATTTTATTCAATGTGTTGGAAATGCAATTATCTGATAAAAAAATCAGTCATAAAAGGCATGCGTGAAGATCTGTAATTTAACCAAATTACGGAAAATATTTAAGTATATAACTCCCGAACTAACTGAAAATATTTAATTATAATATAATTGGATTACTTGGATTAAATAATACCGTTTAACTGAAGCTAATACCTTATTTTATGATACACATGATAGTTTGATATAATTTGTTGAGCTCATGACAATATGTTTTTGAGAAATTTTAATTATTTGTAGATATTCTATTTTATCGAAATTCAGGTTTCTCATAAAAGATTTGGAATTTTTCACATAAATCTACGATTCGATATAAATTCAAGTGAAAGCAAAAATAAATTGATCAAAATTTACTTTATAAGTCATTAACCTAATATTTATACGTTGAAAAAATCCGTTATAAATACTGTTAAAGACGATTATTTTTGGAATTTACGTTAAAATAACGGTGAAAAAAAATCTAATAAAGTGATAAGTATTATCTAGGACTAAATAAGTCTGAACGAACTTTTGATCTTTGTCAGTTGATAATTAAGACTTAAAAAGAAAATCGCAAAAATATTTTATGAAAAATGAACAAAGCCAATTCAAATTTGTTTGTTAAAATAAAATATAATTAGTAATTACATAATAAAGATAAAAATACAAAATGTTCAATGCAAAGATTTTTACTTTCAGTTTATAACTCTACATTATGAAAAATATTAATAAGTTTTATAATTATACAGTAATTAGAATAATGTTTAACGTTATTTATAATTAACACTTAATCTGAGATTATCTAGGACTATAAATTGTACGCAAATGCGGATATTAATTATTTTTTAATTATTAACTGCACAAGATGTTTCGCATGTTAACACGACTTTCAATATGTGTTCAGGTATTTTATCTTTCTTATCAAAAAAATCCTGATCATTTAAATTATTTGAGACAAATAAAATATCTATTTGAATTGATAATTTTAGAAAAACAGTATTTATTTATGATTTTGTCTTTTTATGATTGTATTTGATATCGCACGAATTTATTTACTTTATATTTGTTTGCATCTTCATAAACTGAATTTCGTAGCATAAATTTATTATCGCTTCGATATCATAAAAAATTTTAAAAATCAGATTTCTTTGAAAGATCTTTTTTTTTCATTTTCTAATTGTTATTTTTATTTTATTTAGACTTTCGCATAAAATTATTGATGAAATTTTTTTCCAACGTCGAATCATTTTTACTTTTTTAACGTTTATATTAAAACTAAAAGTTAAAAATTAATGCCACGTATTTATTATTAAACTTATGTGAATCAATCTAGTTCTTCATTCTTTATCTAAAAAGTGATTTGATTTGTCAGTTAAATGTAAATATCATTGTATACAACATTCCTTTATACAAAATTAAGAAATAAAGCGCGATTTCTTATAAAATATACTACTTTTATTAAATATACATCTTGAAAATAACTTAAGTTATTTTATTATCACTTTTTTGATTCAGTGGTTTTTAGGAGTATAAACATTAGATATTTATGATAAAAAGTTCTTGTCAATATCAAAACATCCCAATTTCCTCAAAATGTGATCACTGAACTTCATGAATTTATAAATTTTATGCATATAGATTTTGGAATGGAAAATACAACCACATTTACAATTTTATTGAATATTTATTTCAAATTTTTGTTTACGATTCTTTTTACATCAGAAATTTAGAAGAAGCACATAACTTAATTTTTATCTAAAAACCTAAATATAGATTCAAAATTATGTTTAGAAATCGCATATATTATAAAAAAACCTTGATCACTCTCATATTGTTTTATAAACCCCCATTATATTTTTTATGCTGGTAGAATATAAGATTTTTTTCATGTATTTACGAATATAATGTAAAAATATTTTTTCTTAGAAAGTTAACAATTTAAAATGCTTATTTAATTTCTCCATTTAAATCTAAAATTTTTATTTGCTCAGAATAAACATATTTCGTGAATTTATTTAACAAAATGATGTTAATATTTTGCGATAAATATCAATTTTGTGTTTAATAATTAAAAATACAAAACGCATTTTTCATTTTTATAATTATATTTAGTTTTATTAACTTTTAAAATATGATATACGCTTTTCTATTCTCAAACACGTTTGAAATTTATAATTTTTATGTTTAAGATGATTAAAATTTTTATTTCAATTAACAACTATATTGATATCAGGTTTTTGTTTTCGTTGATCTGGGTCCTGATTCACCATCTGTTTCAAGACAAGTAAAATTTTAATCATTAAATTTTTAAATGTATTCTTGAATAAAAATTTGCTTAAATGTAAATAGATAAAAATTTGATTTGTTATATCATTCGAGTTAATTAATCACCATAAATTTGGAATTGACACCCAACATATTTCTGAATATTTGTCATCTGTATTATATAAATTTTCATTTTAATTTGAGGAATATTTTAGAAAATTATAAATTCAATAATATTTTTATCGTTTCGCCTGAGTATAATATTTTGAAATGGGACTGTGAAATTAGTTCGTTTAAATATGATTTTTAAATATAATCATTCGAATATTAAAAAACTCATATATTCCTAAAGATAACAGTGTGAATTTTTTCAAATATTTTAAAAATAAAATGCTTATATAAATTCATTCATAATGCGAAATATTTCATTCTAATCTTAAAGAAATATGAAATTTTCGTTTGTTTACTATTGTATCTATTGTTATAAATTTTATCGTTAAAAATATGAAAATGCGCAAAATTTTTTACGTGTAAACTCAAAGCAGATTGTAATTTTAATGATTCATTATCAAGTTAGTTTTAGTTAATATCGATAAGGATAACATTTATATGTATTTTATACTTAAAAGTATTATTTTAAAAATAAATTATAATATCTTTAGTCGAATGTTTTGAATTATAAAAAGCTAAAAATATTCAATTTATTTGATAAAAAATATGTTTTATAATTTTTCTTAAAAATTTAAATGTTCTCAAACAATCTATGCTCAACGCATTGAATATATTCAATCAAATTAAAGATAATAAACTTACTTCCCAGGTCCTTAACGACTCTAAGATTAAATATTCAATCACGTCAAAATTACGAGCAAATACTATTGTGACAAAATAAATTTTAATATAAATCAGTATCAGTGTAAAATTCTGTGACAGATCTAACTAAAAAAATGTAAAATTATCAATTCGTAAAAATTTTAATGTTTTTTATTGTCTAAATTTAACATAAATGAAATTATAAATGGAAAAAGGAGTAAATTAAACCTTTAAAAAACTCATATAGAAATTTATTTAATAAATATGTTAATTCATTTATCATCTGGACCAATTCTTAAAGAATTGAATAAATTATCAGAATTATCGTTTTAAAATTGATGTTTTCCAATGTCTGTAATTCACAAAAATCATTTTCACTATTTTCTTTAATCAAAAGATTAAAATGATATAATTTACAAATTGACAATAAATATATTGATAGTATTTGAGATATAAATAATTGTTGATTCTAATAGTTTATGAATTAAATTCAATAACTAATTCAAAATTATTTAATTAAAAAAAGTTTATCGCTTATATCATAAATATGGAATCTTTTATCATTAAAACTTCTCCAAAATTTTATTTACTTAAAGCATATAAATTATCATATTAATCTTAAAAGATTAAATACAACTGTGATTTTCATGATTGAAATATGATTCCAATTTTAATCATTTTTAATAAGGACTTTCTTTTATAGTATTTACTTATAGCTACATTTTGGCATATTCCATCATTATTACAGATTATTAGTAAATTTTTGTCCATACATAAATTTATAATTAATAAAATAAACCACACCGAAGATACAATATAACAAAATTAACCTTTATATTTTAAATATTTTACGTAATATTGTTATTTTTAAATAATAATTTATACAATCTATCTTTAAATAAATCTGTAAATTAAAAACTATCAATAATGTAAAGTTCAAATATTCTTATTATTTTTATGATTTTTCTGAAACAAACATTATGATTTTGATTGGCAAATTATTTTTTTCATCAATATAAAATAAAAAATGAGTTAACATACATATTTATCTTTTGATTTTTTGGGAGTGTAAAAATTTCAGAAATATTTAATTTAGTTAAATGAACTATATTTCATAAGATATTCAATTGAAATAAAATATTCATAAATTTTAGAAGTTCATGACATTTATTACGATCTAAGACAATTTAAAAGATCTTTAATAAATTTACTCAGTTAAGAAATTTTAAAAATATAATAAATTAACATATCAAAATCGAAATTTTTCTTCCACGTAAAAATCTGCGATTATTTTCAATTTAACGTTGCTTTGGTAATATAAATAACTTCATCTAAACTACACGATGAATTTTTAATATTTCAAATGTTTAAGCTATATAAATTACGATATAATATCAAGGGTTCTCCCAGTTCATCAAGACGAGGCATGCCTTTACCTCCTATTCCTGTAAATATTTATGAATTTTTTATTTAAAATAAATATTTAGTTCATTAAATTTTATTAATTCACAGAACAAAGAAATATTTTATGATATCTATAAAGATTTACATTTTCTAAATTCTCTCATATTTTCATTTATTTGCCAAATCCTGTGATAAAAACGTAAATTATATCATTAAAAGTCGAATAAACATGGGTTTAGTTTCATCAAATATCTGAATTTCACAGAAATTATATTATTTTACATACATGAACAATGAATTATTTAAAAGTATATTTTTAAAAACTTAAAATAAAATAATTATAAATGATGTTTATTGCACATAATTAAACAGCATTCCATCTCATAATCATTATTATAAAATAACTTTAAATTAAAATATTCAAAATAAATATCAATTAATATATGAACTGATCTATTGAATTTTTCGAAGAATAATTTTAAAAAACATATAATGGTTGCCATAAGACAAAAATTGAATGTTCATATAATCATGATTAATAATTTATTCATTTAATCAATATAAATTTATGTTTTTCGATGAACTGAAAATCTATTTTTGTCAATGCAGAATTTTTTAATAACTAGATGTTTCAAATTGTAATAAAATCTATGTTCTCCCTTTCGTTAAATACATAAATACAAACAGAAAATTTTTCATCTATATACAATCAATGATAATAATAAATAAATTATCTTAAAAATATTTATGAAATAAGGTTGCAAATCATTAACTACAATATCGATGTCATAGAATTAAATAAAACTTATCTCGCCTATTTTTCAATGATTTATAAATTAATTAAAACACGAATACAATTTTTTCTAAAAATTGATCTTATATTTTTCAGAATTTTTACACATTTATTTACTGAAATTTTTATTTTAAATATACAGCCAATACAAACAGATTTCCATTTATGATATTCACAAACTAGCCTCATTTCTTTTAATATAACTATAAACTAAATGTGTATTTTATAAAATGACCTTGAACAGACTCATCCAAATTAATTTTTTTCTTTGAATATGATAGTTTTATTTCTCAAGATCATGAGAAAAGTATTATGAGATTAATATAAATTAAAATATTTCAAACAAATTTAGATGTTACAATTAATCAAATATAATTAACAATAAAAAAAAACATATTCTTTTCATACTATCGATTATGAATATTTTGATATATATCTGTTAAGTTTAAAATCAATAAATAATATATTAAATAACTTATTTTATTTCAAATTAATATTTATTACTTTATCCTTATACAGAAATCGTTCATAAACGACTGTAAATTTTAGTATTGTTAACATTACATATAAAATTTATAAGATAGAAGATATTTTGAAAATTTATAAATATTATTTTAAAAAATAATTATTAACCTTTTATTTATCAAAATAAACTCTTATCTGACAATATTTGAAAATAGTGGATCGAAAAAGAAACAACATTATATTTTTCTCTAAACTTAAATTCATTCAAATATTCAAAAATCTATAAATCCTTTGGATGAAAAAATATTTACATTTTTTCACTTTTTTATTGAAGTATGAAAAAATATTTCATTGGTTCTTTTACAACTAAATATACTTAAAATTTTATAGACTTTTTAAAAGAATTGTATCGATTTATATTCTTCATACGATGATAAATTTAAATAAATATCTAACAAATAAATCAACTCATAAAATTTTATCTCTAACATTCTAATTTTATTTATAATTATTTTTGACATTTAATCAATGTGATTTTGATAATATTGAATGTTTATCATATTTTTAAAAATTTATTTAAGGGATATAAAACACCATTTTTAAATTTATTCAAAATATATTGTTCTTAAAATCATATTCAATTCATTCAAATGTTTTGATAGTTTTATACACAAATAATAAATACACGAATCTATTAGTTTAACA
Organism: Neodontobutis hainanensis; assembly: GCA_024349245.1. NCBI lineage: Eukaryota > Metazoa > Chordata > Actinopteri > Gobiiformes > Odontobutidae > Neodontobutis > Neodontobutis hainanensis. Next base: position 65,808 of record JALDNG010000408.1, on the reverse strand, counting down.
TAAAAGCAAGGTTATATGTAAAATAATATTAGCATAAATGAATTATTATTTTTAAAATGTATTAATTCACCAATATTCCTCAAATTTATCACTTCAGATTTCTGCATTAACTTATTCTCAAAAATGATTCATAAAATTGATAAAAATTATATTTTAACACCTTATTCTCTGATAAATATCAGCAAAAATAAATTTACAATTTTCCTAAATTAAGAGATTTGAATTTATCTTCATATATAAGTAAATTGTTTTGAAATTATCACCAATATAAATAATACTCATTCCTTAATTATGATAAACATACATGGACTAATTAATAAAACATACTATTTGAATTTGACATATGTTTATCGTCTAAATCATAAATATGAAATCTTTTTCTGAGATCATATACTAAATTTCATTTTTAAAATGTAAATATCTCAATTTTTCATAAAATGAAAATACAAATGATATATTAAGGATTGAAAATGATTTCAATTTTAATCATTTTTAAATATGTTTTTTAAATATTATCACAACTAATCTTTTTGGCATATTTTCATCAAGACAAATTTTTAGTAAATTAAAATCCTCGAAAATATAAAAATAAATTCAAATTAAAATCAAACCAAATATAAAATTAAACAAAATTAAAAATTATTATGATATATTTTAGATTAAAATAACATTAATTAATAATGTTAAAATTAATCTAAAATAAAGTTAATACTTGAGGAATCTTTGAGCAAATTAAATTAATGCTCGAATGTCAAAAAATTACATTTTAATCTAAATGATTCTTGACATATAAAGATCTGCGTTTATTTTCAACTTCCTGTTACTACGGAGATTTTAAAATTTCCTAAAAATCCCAAATAAATGTTTAATAATTCAAATATTTTAGCTATATAAACTATGATATAATTAAGGGTTCTGCAAGTTCAACATCAACAGAAAGCCACCTTTATTTCCCCGTCAAGTAAATATAAATGAATAGTGAATATTTCTTTGCCAATAATAAAACAATCACATTTCAAAGCAAATTTTTTTGAAATCTGAATGTGTAAATCGTATAATTATCTAATCATTTAATTTATTTTGCCAATTCTAGTGATATAAATGCGAATGTTATTTAAAAGTCGAATACATACTTGTTTGGCTTTTATTATAATTATGAAAATTCAGAGATAATATTATTTTATAAACATGAATACAAAATTTTCTTTAAATATTTTTGTGAATAAGGATTGAAATTTTCAAAACATAAAATAATAATTTTTAAAATGGTGTTTTATTCACGTAGTTAACCACCATATAATCATTTCTAAAAGATAACTAAATTGAAATATTAACAATAAATATCAATTAAAATATGATACTGATCTATTGAATTTTTCGATGAATAATTTTAAAAATAAACCTATATTATGGCTGCAATAATGCCAAACGTTGGATAATTTGTATATGAAAAATTTATTATTTATTAATTACTTCTTATAAGTTTTTATGATAAGCCGAAAATCTCGACTTATCAATGAAAAATTTGTTAATATCTGGATGTATCAAAAAATAATAAAATCTAATAATTAACTGTACTTTTAAAAAATAAAAAAATAAACGGAAGTTATTTAATCTATTTAAAAACAATTATAATAATAAATACAAATGTATAAAAAGTATTTATGAAATAAGGTGGCAAATTTAAATAAATATCAGATGTTAAATTAAATAAAAAATTCCAGATCTCCATTTTATGACTTTTCATTTAATTAAAACACAATACAATTTTTTTTAAATTAACTTATATTTTTTCCTAATTTTTACAACTATCTACTGATATTTTTATTTTAAATTGACTGTCAATTCAAACTGGTATTCATTAATGATTATCAATAACTAACAGCATTTCTATTTTATATTACAAAATACTCGATTTATTAAAGAGAATGAGACTCTTAACAGACATTCAATTTAATTGTTTTCTAATTGAATATGGTCTGTTTATTACTTCAAGTCTGAGAAAAGTATTATGAGATTAATAATTTTTTAAAATATTTCACACTCGAATTTAGATGTTAAAAATTAATCAAATAAAATTTACAATTAAGAATTAATATTTTTTCCTTATACTATCGATAAAGAATTTTTGATACACCAATAAATATTAATCAATAAATAATATATTCAAATTTTAATATTTCAATTAATATTTATCTTTATCCTTATTCTGCCTTTTAGTCGTTCATAAACGACTGTAAATTTTACATAGTTTAACATCATATAAAATTTTAAAGATAAAAGATATTTTAAAATTTATAAATATTATTTTAACAAAATAATTATAATCGCCTTTATTTATCAAAATAAACTCTTATCTGACAATTTTGAAAATAGTGGATCGAAATATACAACAACATTATAGTTTTCTCATAACTTAAATTCATTCAAATATTCAAAATCTATAAATCAGATGAAAAAATATTTACATTTTTTCACTTTTTTTTATTGAAGTATGAAAAAATATTTATTTCTCATTGGTTCTTTTACAAACTAAATATACTTAAAATTTTATAGACTTTTTTAAAAGAATTTTATCGATTTATATCTTCTATACGATACAAAAATTTAAATAAATATCTAACAAATAAATCAACTCATAAATTTTATCTCTAACATTCTAATTTTATTTCTTAATTATTTTTGACATTTAATCAATGTGATTTTGATAATATTGAATGTTTATTATATTTTTAAAAATTTATTTAAGGGATATAAAACACCATTTTTAAAATTTATTCAAAATATATTGTTCTTAAAATTATGAATCAAATCCAATTCGTATATTTTTGACAGTTTTTACACAAATAATAAATACACGAATCTATTAGTTTAACATAAAAGCAAGGTTATATGTGTCAATATTAGCATAAATGAATTATTATTTTTAAAAATGTATTAATTCACCAATATTCCTCAAATTTATCACTTCAGATTTCTGCATTAACTTATTCTCAAAAAATGATTCATAAAATTGATAAAAATTATATTTTAACACCTTATTCTCTGATAAATATCAGCAAAAATAAATTTCACAATTTTCCTAAATTAAGAGATTTGAATTTATCTTTCATATATAAGTTAATTGTTTTTGAAATTATCACCAATATAAATAATACTCTATTCCTTAATTATGATAAACATACATGGACTAATTAATAAAACATACTATTTGAATTTGACATATGTTTATCGTCTAAATCATAAATATGAAATCTTTTTTCTGAGATCATATACTAAATTTCATTTTTTAAAATGTAAATATCTCAATTTTTCATAAAATGAAAATACAAATGATATATTAAGGATTGAAAAATGATTTCAATTTTAATCATTTTTAAATATGTTTTTTTAAATATTATCACAACTAATCTTTTGGCATATTTTCATCAAGACAAATTTTTAGTAAATTAAAATCCCTCGAAAAATATAAAAATAAATTCAAATTAAAATCAAACCAAATATAAAATTAAACAAAATTAAAAATTATTATGATATATTTTAGATTAAAATAACATTAATTACTAATGTTAACAATTAAAAAAATCTAAAATAAAGTTAATACTTGAGGAATCTTTGAGCAAATTAAATTAATGCTCGAATGTCAAAAAATTACATTTTAATCTAAATGATTCTGACATATAAAGATCTGCATTTATTTTCAACTTCCTGTTACTACGGAGATTTTAAAATTTCCTAAAAATCCCAAATAAATGTTTAATAATTCAAATATTTTAGCTATATAAACTATGATATAATACCAAGGGTTCTGCAAGTTCAACATCAACAGAAAAGCCACCTTTATTTCCCCGTCAAGTAAATATAAATGAATAGTGAATATTTCGTGCCAATAATTAAAACAATCACATTTCAAAGCAAATTTTTTTTGAAATCTGAATGTGTAAATCGTATAATTATCTAATCATTTAATTTATTTGCCAATTCTTGTGATATAATGCGAATGTTATTTTAAAAGTCGAATACATACTTGTTTGGCTTTATTATAATTATGAAAATTCAGAGATAATATTATTTTATAAACATGAATACAAAATTTTCTTTAAATATTTTTGTGAATAAGGATTGAAATTTTCAAAACATAAAATAATAATTTTTAAAATGGTGTTTTATTCACGTAGTTAACCACCATATAATCATTTCTAAAAGATAACTAAATTGAAATATTAACAATAAATATCAATTAAAATATGATACTGATCTATTGAATTTTTTTGATGAATAATTTTAAAAATAAACCTATATTATGGCTGCAATAATGCCAAACGTTGATAATTTGTATATGAAAAATTTATTATTTATTAATTACTTCTTATAAGTTTTTATGATAAGCCGAAAATCTCGACTTATCAATGAAAAATTTGTTAATATCTGGATGTATCAAAAATAATAAAATCTAATAATTAACTGTACTATTAAAAATTAAAAAAATAAACGGAAGTTATTTAATCTATTTAAAAACAATTATAATAATAAATACAAATGTATAAAAAGTATTTATGAAATAAGGTGGCAAATTTAAATAAATATCAGATGTTAAATTAAATAAAAAATTCCAGATCTCCCATTTTATGACTTTTCATTTAATTAAAACACAATACAATTTTTTTTAAATTAACTTATATTTTTTCCTAATTTTTACAACTATCTACTGATATGTTTATTTTAAATTGACTGTCAATTCAAACTGGTATTCATTAATGATTATCAATAACTAACAGCATTTCTATTTTATATTACAAAATACTCGATTTATTAAAGAGAATGAGACTCTTTAACAGACATCCAATTTAATTGTTTTTAATTGAATATGGTCTGTTTATTACTTCTCAAGTCTGAGAAAAGTATTATGAGATTAATAATTTTTTTAAAATATTTCACACTCGAATTTAGATGTTAAAAATTAATCAAATAAAATTTACAATTAAGAATTAATATTTTTTTCCTTATACTATCGATAAAGAATTTTTGATACACCAATAAATATTAATCAATAAATAATATATTCAAATTTTAATATTTCAATTAATATTTATCTTTATCCTTATCTGCCTTTTAGTCGTTCATAAACGACTGTAAATTTTACATAGTTTAACATCATATAAAATTTTAAAGATAGAAGATATTTTGAAAATTTATAAATATTATTTTAACAAAATAATTATAATCGCCTTTATTTATCAAAATAAACTCTTATCTGACAATTTTGAAAATAGTGGATCGAAATATACAACAACATTATAGTTTTCTCATAACTTAAATTCATTCAAATATTCAAAAATCTATAAATCAGGATGAAAAAAATATTTACATTTTTTTCACTTTTTTTATTGAAGTATAAAAATATTTTCTCATTGGTTCTTTTTACAACTAAATATACTTAAAATTTTATAGACTTTTTTAAAAGAATTTTATCGATTTATATCTTCCTATACGATACAAAAAATTTAAATAAATATCTAACAAATAAATCAACTCATAAAATTTTATCTCTAACATTCTAATTTTATTTCTTAATTATTTTTGACATTTAATCAATGTGATTTTGATAATATTTAATGTTTATCATATTTTGAAAAATTTATTTTAGGGATATAAAACATCATTTTTAAAATTTATTAAAAATATATTGTTCTTAAAATTATGAATCAAATCCATTTCATATATTTTTAACAGTTATTACAGAAATAATACATACACGAATCTTTTAGTTTAACATAAAAGCAAGGCTATATGTGTCAATATTAGCATAACAAAATATTTATTTTTAAAATGTATTAATTAACCAATATTACTAAAATTTATGCATAAACAAATTTTTAAAACATTATTTTAGAACGATTCCCAAAATTTGATAAAACTTTTTTAATAATAATATGTTGATTCTTTTTAATAAAAATCAGCCTAAGTCAATTTCACAATTTTCATAAATTATTTTTGAAAAATCCTGAGCATAAGTATAACTATATTCCTTAATTATGATAAAATTCAATTTATTATTCTAAATAATTTATTAAAATTGACACATGTTTATCGTCTAAATCCTAAATATGAAATATTTTATCTGAAAACTTATCTTAAATTATATTAACATAAAGCATACAAATTTTCATATGGATCAAAGATAAATACAAATGGGATATTCATGATTGAAATATGATTCCAATTTTAATCATTTTTAAGAATGACATTCTTAATAATATTTACGTATTTCTATATTTTATTGTATTATTTCATTATAAATGATTATTAGTAAATTATTATACACCGAAATATGTAATAATCAAATAAAATAAACCTTACCTAACATTCAAAATAACTAAATTAAACTTTATATTTTTAGTATTTGTTGTAGTTTTATTATTTTTAATATGATAATTATTATTATCTATCTTTAAATAAATTTGTGAATTAAAAACAATCCAAAATGTAAAATTATAAATGATTTTATAATATATTATATCTTTTATTTGAAACAAACTTATTACTTTGATTATTAAATTATTATTTGCAGTCACCAATATGAAATAAAAAACGAGTTAACGTCAATCATTCTGTGAAATATATTTATCTATTGACTATTGTTAGTGGAGAAATTTCAAAAATATTTAAATGAGCTAAATAAATTATATTTATTCATATATTCAATTAAACATAAATATTCATAAATTTTAGAAGTTCATGACATTTATTACGATCTTTTACAATTAAAAAATCTAAAATAAATTTACTCATTTATGTATATTTGAGAATAAAAATTAATGCCCATATATCAAAAATAATCATTTTAATCAAAATGTTCTAACATATAAAGATCTGCATTTATTTTCAACTTCGTGTTGCTTCGGACATTTGTAAATTTCTTTAAAACTACCAAATAAATGTTTAATATTTCAAATATTATGCTATATAAATTACGATATAATATCAAGGATCTGCCCAGTTCAACAAGACGAGGAAGGCCTTTACGTAATATTCCTGTAAATATTTATGAATTTATTATTTCAAATAATTATTTTGTGCATTAAATTTAATAATTCACAGAACAAAGACAATTTCTTTCATATTTATAAAGATTTATATTTTCTAAATTCTCTAATTTTTTCATTTATTTGCCAATTCCTGTGATAAAAATGCAAATTATATTTTTAAAGTCGAATAAACATGGGTTAAGTTACATCGAATATGTGAATTTCACAGAATTTATATGATTTTACAAACATGAACAATAAATTATTTAAAAATATATTCTTTGAAAACTTAAAATAAAATAATTATAAATGATGTTTATTGCACATAATTAACCAGCATTCCATCTCACTCATTATTATAAAATAACTTTAAATTAAAATATTCAAAATAAATATCAATATGAATTATTGGATTTTTCGAAGAATACTTAACAAAACATATAATGAGCATAAGACAAAAATTGAATGTTCATATAATCATGATTAATAATTTATTCATTTAATCAATATAATTTATGTTTTTTCGATGAACTGAAAATCTATTTTGTCAATGCAGAATTTTGGATAACTAGATGTTTCAAATTGTAAAAAAATTATGTTCTCCTTTCGTTAAATGTATAAAATACAAACAGAAAATTTTTCATCTATATACAATAAATGATAATAAAATAAAATTATCTCAAAAATATTAATTTAATAAAGTTGCGAATCATTCTAACTATCCTATGTTCAGAGAAATTAAAACTTTTCGCCTATCAATTTAATGATTTATAAATTAACATAAAACAGCGAATAATTTTTTTAATAAAAATTCTTCTAAATGTTTCTTAGAATTTTAACATTTATTTACTGAAATTTTTATTTTAAATATACAGCCAATACAAACAGATTTCCATCAATAATATTCACAAACTAGCCTCATTTCTCTTTGATATAACTATAAAAAATTTGTATTTTATAAAATGACCTTAAACAAACTCATCAAATTAAATTTTATTTCTTTGAATATGATAGTTTTATTTCTTAAAAATCATGAGAAAAATATTGAAAGATGAACTATAAATTAAAAATTTCAAACCAATTTAGATGTTACAATTTATTCAAATATAATTAACAACAAAAAAAACAATTCTTTTCAAACACCATTTATGAATATTTTGATTTTCCACAAATTTTTAAATCAAAAATAATATTTTACGAATCTTTTTATTTCTTACAAATATTTAACTTTAGCCTCCTCAACCGGAAATTCATACACCCCAACAAGTAATTTTCATATTGTTTTAAATTAAATATAATTTTAAAAATGTAAAAGAAATTTGAGAAATTTATAAATATTATTTTTCAAAATAATTTTAGTCGTCTTGATTAAAATAAACTCTTATCTGTTAATATCTAAAATAGAAATCAAGAGAAATATATTTTCTCAAAACTAATAGATCTTCACATTCGCAAAAATCTATAAATCACTTTGGCAAATATATTTAAATTTTTACTATTTGAATTTGTGGAAGTATTAAAAATATTTCTTATATGTTCTTTTTCTTACTTAATATACTTTAAATGTTTTCTAACTTTTAAAAGAGATGTATTGATTTATATCCTCTTCTACGATGCAAAAGATTTAAATAAATATCTAACAAATAAATCAACTCATAAAATTTTATCTGTAACATTCTAATTTTATTTGTTAATTATTTTTGACATTTAATCAATGTGATTTTGATAATATTTAATGTTTATCATATTTTGAAAAATTTATTTTAGGGATATAAAACATCATTTTTAAAATTTATTAAAATATATTGTTCTTAAAATTATGAATCAAATCCATTTCATATATTTTAACAGTTATTACAGAAATAATACATACACGAATCTTTAGTTTAACATAAAAGCAAGGCTATATGTGTCAATATTAGCATAACAAAATATTTATTTTTAAAATGTATTAATTAACCAATATTACTAAATTTATGCATAAACAAATTTTTAAAACATTATTTTAGAACGATTCCCAAAATTTGATAAAACTTTTTAATAATAATATGTTGATTCTTTTTAATAAAAATCAGCCTAAGTCAATTTCACAATTTTCATAAATTATTTTTGAAAAAATCCTGAGCATAAGTATAACTATATTCCTTAATTAATGATAAAAATTCAATTTATTATTCTAAATAATTTATTAAAATTGACACATGTTTATCGTCTAAATCCTAAATATGAAATATTTTTATCTGAAAACTTATCTTAAATTATATTAACATAAAGCATACAAATTTTCATATGGATCAAAGATAAATACAAATGTGATATTCATGATTGAAATATGATTCCAATTTTAATCATTTTTAAGAATGACATTCTTAATAATATTTACGTATTTCTATATTTTATTGTATTATTTCATTATAAATGATTATTAGTAAATTATTATACACCGAAATATGTAATAATCAAATAAAATAAACCTTACCTAACATTCAAAATAACTAAATTAAACTTTATATTTTTAGTATTTGTTGTAGTTTTATTATTTTAATATGATAATTATTATTATCTATCTTTAAATAAATTTGTGAATTAAAAACAATCCAAAATGTAAAATTATAAATGATTTTATAATATATTATATCTTTTATTTGAAACAAACTTATTACTTTGATTATTAAATTATTATTTGCAGTCACCAATATGAAATAAAAACGAGTTAACGTCAATCATTCTGTGAAATATATTTATCTATTGACTATTGTTAGTGGAGAAATTTCAAAATATTTAAATGAGCTAAATAAATTATATTTATTCATATATTCAATTAAACATAAATATTCATAAATTTTAGAAGTTCATGACATTTATTACGATCTTTACAATTAAAAATCTAAAATAAATTTAATCATTTATGTATATTTGAGAATAAATTAATGCTCATATATCAAAAATAATCATTTTAATCAAAATGTTCTAACATATAAAGATCTGCATTTATTTTCAACTTCTGTTGCTTCGGACATTTGTAAATTTCTTTAAAACTACCAAATAAATGTTTAATATTTCAAATATTATGCTATATAAATTACGATATAATATCAAGGATCTGCCCAGTTCAACAAGACGAGGAAGGCCTTTACGTAATATTCCTGTAAATATTTATGAATTTATTATTTCAAATAATTATTTAGTTCATTAAATTTTATTAATTCACAGAACAAAGACAATTTCTTTTCATATTTATAAAGATTTATATTTTCTAAATTCAATTTTTTCATTTATTTGCCAATTCCTGTGATAAAATGCAAATTATATTTTTTAAAGTCGAATAAACATGGGTTAAGTTACATCGAATATGTGAATTTCACAGAATTTATATGATTTTACAAACATGAACAATAAATTATTTAAAAATATATTCTTTGAAAACTTAAAATAAAATAATTATAAATGATGTTTATTGCACATAATTAAACAGCATTCCATCTCACTCATTATTATAAAATAACTTTAAATTAAAATATTCAAAATAAATATCAATATGAATTATTGGATTTTTCGAAGAATACTTAAAAAAAACATATAATGGTTGCCATAAGACAAAAATTGAATGTTCATATAATCATGATTAATAATTTATTCATTTAATCAATATAAATTTATGTTTTTTCGATGAACTGAAAATCTATTTTTGTCAATGCAGAATTTTATAACTAGATGTTTCAAATTGTAAAAAATTATGTTCTCCTTTCGTTAAATGTATAAAATACAAACAGAAAATTTTTCATCTATATACAATCAATGATAAAAAAATAAATTATCTTAAAAATATTTATGCTATAAAGGTGCGTATTATTCGAACAAATCGATGCTCATAGAATTTAAAACTTATCCCCTTCAATTCAATGATTTTAAATTATCATAACACAGTGAATAATTTTTTCTAAAAATTGATCTTAATGTTTCTCAGAATATTAACATTTATTTACTGAAATTTTTATTTTAAATATACAGCCAATACAAACAGATTTCCATTTATGATATTCACAAACTAGCCTCATTTCTAATATAACTATAAACTAAATGTGTATTTTATAAATGACCTTGAAAAAACTCATCAAATTAATTTTTTCTTTGAATATGATAGTTTTATTTCTTAAAGATCATGAGAAAAATATTTAGAGATTAACAATAAAAAATTTCAAACAAATTTAGATGTTACAATTTATTCAAATATAATTAACAACAAAAACAATTCTTTTCAAACATCAATTATGAATATGTTTGATATATCTGTAAAGTTTAAAAATATATAATATTTAAATAACTTATTTTATTTCAAAATAATAAATTTATTACTTTATCCATCTATACAGAAATCGTTCATCGACACTATTTATTTTAGTATTGTTAAAAATTACATTTAAGTTTATAAATAAAAATAATTTTTCATAAATAAATATAATGAAAAATTATGATTAACCTTTTATCTATCAAAATAAACTCATATGTGAGGGTATTTGTAAAAGTAAATCGAAGTAAAGAGCAATATTATATTTTTCTCTAAACTAAAAGAAATTCACATTTTCATAAATATATTAATCGCTTTGGCAAAAATATTTACATTTTTTCTCTTTAAATTTATGGAGGTATTTAAAAATACTTTCAATTTGGTTCTTTTTCCGACTGAATTTACTTTTTAAGTTGTCATCTTTTAAAAAGAATTGTATTGATTTCCATATTCTTCAACGATGATATGAATTTAGATAAATATCTTACAAATAAATCAACTCATAAAATATTATCTTTAATATTCCCATTTTATTTATAAATTATTTATAACATTAATTCAATGTGATATTGATTATATTTAACCTTCAATCATATTTTGATAAATTTATTTTATTGATATAAAACACAATTGTTTAAATTTATTCATAATATTATCCTTCTTAATATGATACATCATATTCAATTCATTCAAATGTTTTTGATAGTTATTATACACCTTAATAAATACACGAATCTTTTCGTTTTAAAATAAAAGGAAGGCTAAATGTGTCACTATTAGCAAAACATAATATTTATTATTTAAATTGTATTGTTTCAACAATATTACTCAAATTTATGACTTAAAATTTCTGAAGTAACTTTTTCTCAAAACATGATAATATGGAATTGATAAAATTTGATTTTAATTTATTTTTATCGTTTTTTATCTTTGATCAAGATAAGCAAAAATCAATTTTACAATATTCATCAATTAATAGATTTATATTTTCATTTAAATATATTTAAAATCATATTTTTGAATCTACTCAAAACTAAATATAAACTATTCTTAATTATGATAAAAATTAAATGACTAATTCAATATATTAAAAATTATAATATAAATCATTTTATCATTTAAATCAAGTGTTAAATTTCCTACTTAAAATTTTTTACCAATCAACAAAATATTATTGCTTAAAATATTTATTATCATTAATTTTCCGACAAAATATATATTTTATCATATCTAGACAAAGTATATGCTACTATTTATGATTGATCTTTTTTCCAGTTTCATAATTTATTATCTTTAAAATTGTTAATTTTTATGAAATTTAATGTTTCGACATTTTATCGTTCGTTATTAAAATAAATTTTAATATCACTGAATCATAGATGGAAAAGTATAAATTACAGAATTTAAAATTTATCAAAGATCATTGTACATATGATATTCTGTATATTTGATGTTTTTTTAGATCATGAAAATAAATTAAATATTTTATATTTTCTGAATTTATTAATTATTTAATATACTTAAGATATAGAAGTTTAGTTATTTTTGAATTTGTCATGAACTCGAAGAGAATTTATGTCAGGAAAAATTTATTTATGAAGACTGATAAAAATTTTAATACTATGATGAATGTTTTTTCAAATATTTATTACATTTTTAGAATCGACATAGTCACTCATATTAATTTATGCAATGCTTAAAAAATTTTCAAAATCATAAATATTTGAAATTTTATTTTAAATTTATATGATATAAATACTGACAAATAGGCTAGTAAAACTCCCTATACTGAAAATTTTATATCATTTATTTGATAAAAACCAATATTCTAAAGAACAAAATCAACTTATTTAGCTTGCATTAAATTATGTTATATCATAAAATATTGTTATTTTATATTTGCCACCTTTTAGAACGTTAATTTAGATTATATTTTAATTCTTAAATGAAATTTACAATTCACTTTATTTTTATTTAAATTAACTAAATTTCTGATCTCTTTAATTTAGAAATCTTTTCAAAAACATGTTTAACAAATTTTCTGACACCTAAAAATGTTTTTCATGATTCTAATAACTTTTTATGTGGTATTCTTAATTAATAAAATTTATAAAAATTTAACGATATTTTGAGGAAAGTATTAAAAATTCAGAACTTTTACAAATTAATAAAGACTGAATATATTCTTTTGATCACAAACAATGAATAATTTGATAATTTTATGAAATATATCTATCAATCATATATTACATACATAATATAAGTATGATATTTACGTGAGTTATCCAAATCCAGCATTTAAAAATTTCAAATTAAATTACGAATATTTTATAAATAAATTTTTCATAATATTTGTTTAAACTAAAATTTTCCACTGCACTTGAAAGAAGCACTATTATCTTGATTATTTAATTTACAACCCATAGCACACATAAAAATATATAATATATGACATTTTTATTTAAATTAAATAATTTTGATGAGTAATATTTTAAAATATAGATATGTTTATCAATAATTTAATTTAAAATCGACACAAATAACACATTCTTACTTGTAAAACGTGAAAGTGGGACTTCAAATATTTTTAATCATAAATATCCCTAAATTAAATAAATAAAATGTCTATTTTTGTTTTTTACAATCCAGATAAAAAAAAATTCAACAAGTGTTATTTTTAACAAAAACAAAAAATAATTTAAATTTCTAAAAATTTAAATCACGTTGAAAAAATCAAATTAAATTACTCATGTTATATTATATATTAATATTAGAGTCAAATTGGATCACCTCTAGCAGTACCACCTTCACAATTACATACTCAAGTAAATTTTTATCAATTTTGAATTAATTTCAAAATATTTGAAAAATAGACATTTTTTGTGTATCTTAATTTTACGCATGTTTGATCCCTTCATTGATATCTTAAAATCTATTACACTTCCTGTCCACAAATAAAAACTTAACACGTTGTGTTTCAAATACTATTTTGAACTAATTTTATCTCAAATGTACACACTGGAATGAAACTGATAACAAAAAATATATGATGTAAAATATTACCAAAATTTTATATCGATAGCCTTATAAAAATTAACCCAAATTAAAATTATAATCTTAAAATTATTTTTTTTCTTTGTTCAAAATATAAAAATCTAATTCATTGTTTGTATTAAGATTTGTAAAAAAATATTGCCGCGAAACTTTAATACTGATACCCATTTACTGGATCTAAATCATGAATTATTAACATTAATTATACTTAAAATTTTCAATATATTTTTATAAAATTTACAAAGATGCCCTTTAATATGAATGAATATTTTTTTAAATCGTAAAAATAACTAAAAAGTTTATGAATTTTAATAATTGTAGAATTCATTTTTATCATTTATAAAATATGAAGTATAAATTACTTATGAGGACATTTTTCAATGTTCCAATGATTTTTTGTCTTATTTGTTGAAAATATAAATCATCAACTTACGTTTTGGCTAATTTCATTTTTCAAAAATATCTGAGAAAATCCCTTAAACTCAAGAAAAATTTTCGAATTTCAATAAATTTATAGAATGCCGAGTATAATATTCAATCAAAATAAAATTTAATATCATAATTTTTCCTGTTTATTTGGTTTGTTTTTTTTAACACATTTATAATCCATGGAATTTTCAAAATTTATGATTTTTATAAATTCGACAATTCGGTAACAGTAAAATGTCAAGTAAAATCGAATTAAATAACAGACGTTTCATAAACCCGATTTCATAAAATTTTTGTTTCCAATACGATCTGCTTATTATTTCACATCCTAAATGAAAAACATGTTTATAAGTTAAATTATTTATGAAAAAATTTAATTCTAAAACTTTAATGCTTTTTCTTTATCATAAAATATTTTAAACAAAGAACAGAAAATTTATTTCTTATTCAATTTTTCAAAATTTTGAAATTTATTTGAATGTTACATTTTTGAAATAAATTTAATGATTAAATAAAAATAAAAACATCAAAACAATTTTATTATTTTATAAGAATTTTTAATGCCTCAAACGCTCAATATGGCATGCTTATATCAACACTATCAGTACATTTCTTATTTTTGAATTTTTTAATATTATTATTTGAAAAAAAACAACAAATAGTGGGAAATTAAAGAAATTTTAATTTTAAAAATTGTATCAATCTTTTTTTATCTCTCAAAAAAACCTCTAATTTGTATATATTTACAAAAATAAGGCTACATTTTACGAATAATATATTTTATTGTATTTTTTTCTTAATTAAATGAATTTCGAATAATTAAAAATCGAAAAATCGTTTTGACTTAAAAATCCTAAATCCATTTTTTTCAGATTTTGATAGAAATAAAAAATTAATTTTAAATTTAGGTTGATTTAAAGTCAATTATCATATGATTTTATCAAATATTATTCCAATTTTCTTTAAAAAAAACATTTTTTAAAATATAATCAGAATTTTGTAAATATTTATTTTTATAATGGTCAAATAATTTTTATAAACCTTATCATTTTCTTGAGTCTATGAAGTAAGGTTTATAAGAATCTATTTTAAAAATATGCGTTTTTATGAATTTATACAAATACATTTTAAATTATTCAAAATGTAGAAAGATTTCAATCACTTTAAATCTTATTTTATGATGCAAGATTTAAAAAAATATTTAATTATGCGTTAAGTAATTGTATAATTATTATTTTAAGACTATGATAGTTGACAAATAACATGGCACAAATTTTATAAATGGTCTTCATATGATGTAAATGATTTTTATCAAGATATGAAAATTTTATCAAACATATTCAACGCAAGGTCAATCTGAAAATCCTTTAGCGTCTACACCCGTATCAGCGAAAAATTTGTTGGATTTATTTTAGATAAATAAAAAAATTTTGTGATAATAATATATTTTTCTAAAATTGTTAATTTTGCTACAGATCAATACAGTTTAAAGCAAATTTTATCAGAACTCTTATCACTTCATTAAATTTATTAATTTTGTAACCAATATGTTTAAAAAAATATTTTTGTCTTCTAAGTAAAAAAATAAGCTTAACTGTCTTATTTATTTGCCAATTATCTTCTGAAATTCGACATGACTATTTATAATTATTAAAAATACTAGGTTTCAAATTTCATTACAAACATAATAAAAATATTTTAGATATTATCATTGTGATTGGAATTTTTTCAAATGATGATAATATATTATTCGTAAAACAATATTTTAAAATTTTTATTGAAATTTAGCAATAAATATTCTGCAATCAGCTATAAATGACATTATACCGATTACAATACCCTCAAAATTTCATTTAAATTATTTATCAATTTCAAAATTTATATATATATATATATATACAAAAATTGGTTTTAACATTTTTGTATCTTCAGATATTTGAAGAATTAATATACTCGGTCCAATGATTTTTTTTACTTTGACATAAGCCAAAATAATATCAATTAAAAATTAATTTAAAAATGCTTTATGTTTTCAGTTTATTTTATAACTTTCATTGAATTAAATGCGAATTATTTTTTTTAATGCTAATGATGTAATTTTCATAATTTAATTCACATATATAAAATTTGCCTTTATTTTGAATCAATTTTTTTCTTATTATTTCGAAATGAATTTAAAGAAAATTATGACTCGCAGGAGGCATTTTTTTGTTATAACTAAAATTAAACCCTATTTAAACCATATAATATCTATCGTTCATTCAGATTGTAAAAATAAGCCATTGAAATTAATATGATAAAAATTTAATTTGTTTAATATTGAAAATTTAATTGTTATATTTTTCCAATATAGCTCATGGTCCCACTCAACCATTAGATTTTTCATGATGTACCTGAAAATAAAAATATACCAAAATTTGAAAATAATTTTAATCGTGCACGTCTAATACAAATAACTGAAATCCAAAAAAAGATTTATTGAATAAAATTGTTTTCTATATAAAAATACACATCGCTTATATTTGTGTTTTTATATTTTTCAATTGTGTAACTAACAGTTTTTTGGAGATTTATTTTGAAAAAGATGAAAACGTAAAAAATTTTTTAAACTATTTTCACGAATAAATAAATTCAAATTTGTTTAGGTTGATCAAAAAAGATGTTTATAAAAATGCAAATAAATTAATGTTTATAGTTTAAGATTACAAAATTTAAATATTCGTTAATAAGAAAGAATTTTCCAAATTTAAAGTAAATACAATGTTTTTATAAAATTTGTATTTTACTGAAACATTTATATATCAACACTTTTGAATAAAAATTCTATAAAATATGTTAATGATGGCTCAAACTCTCCTCAAGCTGTACTATTAACGAATTTCAAACATTGAATAAAATATATAAATTCTGAAATAATATGATCATAAACTTATTTATTTGAACAGTTTATAAGAAAACCATATTTTAAGACAATCATTTTAGTTATATTTTTACTGAAACTATAAATTCATTATCTTACGTATCATACGCTTTTTAAGTTTTATTATTACCCAAGGTGTAACTCAGTTGATAAGTTGTCGATTTTAACTGAAAATCTTAAACATCGAACTGTTTAAGGTGTTATTTATTTAAGATATACGTGTCTATATTTTGAGATAAAATTAATAATTCTAATTAAAACAATTTTTATATCACATTATAAAACATATTATGAAAATATTAAATTTATTTAATCACGGTGCTTATATCAGAATAAGGGTTTGCTTCGTAGAGCTTATGAAAGGGTAACTATTTTTGAATTAAAAATATATGTGAATATTAAATGAAAATATATCATCATAACAAAGAAAATTTAATTGTTGAAAATCGTTTATTTTTAACAAAAGTATACGATTAACAAAGATTTCTTCTCTCAATGTTATCAAGCTCAATTAAAAAAAACATTTCTCATATTTTATTTAAATACATACCCATAGACTAAATATAGATCTTTCAATGAAGATACCAATATTAAATTGTTTTTCTCAAATATATGTTTAAAGTTTTGTCAAACGGTGTCTCATTTAGAAATATATTTAAACTATTATTTAAAGTGTGTTCTTTATTGTCTCCAACGAGACATGAAAATATTCTCGTTAAAAATTTTTAAAGAAAATAATTTTTAAATATTGATTATTAGTTCAATTTGTTTTTTTATAATATCTTAAATTTGTTAAAATTATTTCATATAAATTACAATTCTTCTGATTTTTAATGATATACTTAAATAACTTAAAAAAATTCAACAAAATATTAATGTTTATTCATGCTTACGTTTTTTTGAAATGTGTTTTGTATTTCATTAATAATTTTAAAAAATTCGATCACAATATTTTTATTATTTTTTTATAATTATAATATTTTTTCCATAAATTATTGCAAATATTAATTCAAGGTTCGAGATGCATTTCAAAGAATGCCCCGTTTGGTAATAAAATCTTATAATTTTTTTGAAAATATGTATTGAATCAATTTTTTACATCAAAGATTTTTCTTTTGAATGATTTTAATAAATGTTAATATTGATTAACTTCGATGAACTCTAAGTTAATTTTATAATTTTATCACATATTAAATCAACATATATTTTTTAATTTAACAGATAAAAATCTTTTAAATTTAACAATAAATTCATTGAATCCTCTTTATTTTTAATCTGAATAAATTTACTTGATTCTCTAAAATTCATTTTAAAAAATTTTAGGTAATTAGAAAACGAGTTCCAACAGGCACTCGACAAGTATATTTTAAAATAATTTTAATTAAAAATGTTGCCTTTAAAATAAAGCAATTAATATGATATACATATTAAATTTACAAATAAACAAATATTCTTTTGATATATTTGTTTTACACGTATGATTTTAAATATAAATATATCGATTTTTAATAATTTTAAATGATCTTTTTAATATGATTTCTCAATGTTTTGAATTTTTAAAAAATCATCTTTTGAGAAATGACAATTCAGAAAATTTATTTTAATTCTTTAAAATTTTCCAAATCTATCAAACTATATCCCATAAAATATATTTTTTACATTTAAATGTTGAAAATTCGTTAATTTAAAAATTTATAAATGCTGAATTTGATTTCATAAATATTATTCAGTTTATTCATTTCCAACAATATGATTTTCCCAAAATTTAATTATCATTTACTTTTTGTTTTATAAATGTTATTAGAATTCATAGTTTATATCACAACTGCATATATGTAAACGTTATTTATGCTTTTTTGAGTTTCTCATCTCATATGATTTTACAATTTTATAAAAATACGATAAAATAATTTTTTTTATAGATTTCTACATCTTCAAAAATATAAAATTAATTTTGAAATATTTAATATCATCTCATACACTTAAAACTGAATCATAGTTGAATGAAAAATTTACATATACGACATTTAGTTTAAATAACGATAAAAATATGTCTTCATTGAAAAAATACAAAATACCTTAAAATGATAAAATGAATTCATAAAATTTCTCTCATATATTTTGTAAAGAATTATATAATCATTATCTAAAATGTTGATTTGTTCTTTTGAAGTATGACTTACCTTATCATCAAAGATTTTTAATTTGAACATCGAACAACATTTTCATAAAAAGAATAAAATGCTTATGTAATATTTAAAAATTAATGGCTAATTTTATTTATCTCTCTTTTTACCAATGTATTATTAAGTAATTGAAACAAATTAAATTGTTTTCCCTTATATTTACAAAAATAAATATATTTTAAATTTTCGTATGGTAGATCGAAATATTAATTTCATATTTTTTAATACATATTAAAATGAATGTAAAACCTCGAAATGTATAACTTTAAAGAAAATAAAAAAGCCGTTTTTCGTTTGATATAAATATATTTTTGTTATATTAATAAATTTTTGAAAATATAATTAAAAAAATTATTCCGTATATTATATACAAATTTCAATAAATGTAATACGATTTGTTAATTTTACAAAAAATGCATTATAAATGACAATTCTTAAAAAAACTTACAATGAACACCTATAATTTAATTATTGATTTTTTGATAAAATAAATTTAGTCGCTTTTTTCTTTTAAATAGAGAATAAAAATTTACAAATTTTTGAATGTTTTAATTTGTTCAAAATGTTTTTACAAAATACAAAGAGTCGTATTTATAATTAGGCAGAAAAAAACGTGGCTTCCACAGTTGTTGATCTTGAAGACTGTAATTTTAATCATTCAGCTAAATATATGTTATAATTTTGAATTATTTTAATATTTATTTCAAAATGTATGACGAAAGTACCTTATATATTTTTTTCAATCTTGTCTGCATTCTTATTTCAATAAAACGATTCTTTAAATTGACTCATTAATTCTATTTTTATTCATATTTACTATCAACAATATAACGTGTGTAAGTAAATTCGTTTCTCATATTTTCATACATACTCAACAAATAAAAGAATCCGACTTACGCGGATATTGCACACTTCCCATCTACGTCAAGTGTAAGATATTTAAAATATCTATCATTTTTGTTTTACTTCGATTAAAAAAATTTAAATACCGATTAATTTAATTAGAAAAGGTAAATTAAAATTCTAATTTGTTTAACAGAAATAGATTTTATGATTAAACAGGAATATATAAATTAAAAATGCACAGTTATAAATTTGGATTAATATAAATGAATATCATGAATATTTTATTCATCATATTGATCGATATCCATATTTACAAAATTTATTTTCATAAAAAAAATTATCATAAATTTGTTTTTTTGATTTTCACATTAAAATAATTTTCGTTCTTTCTTTTTGGTTAAAGACAAATTTTTCGTTATTTTTCATATATTTTTTAAAAGTAATGTTAATGATGCTAAATATTAAAATTTATCCCCTTTCAATAAAAATACTGTGTAAAATATAAAAAAACGTTTTCTTGACTCCTAAAATTATAATAAATTTTATTAGCTTAACCCATTTAGAATTGATTTTCATATTTATCATAATATTTACAATTTTTTTTGAATAAAATTTTTAATTTATTTTTAACATAGAGAATTTAATTTGTTTATTTTTTTTATTGAAACACTTCAAAAAATATTTACACAATGTGAATAAAAATTATAATTTTAAGACACAAGAACCACCTTTCTCTGCTAGAAGCACAGTGGCTACTGTAATTTTAATGATAAACATAAATATATCTTATTAAGATAAAACATTTTAATTCTTTGTAAAATCAATATCATAAAAGAAAAATAAATTTTTATATTTTAACTATAATCGTAATTTTTCATGAAAATATATTATAAATTTTATTTATAATAATTAAATGATAGAAATACAACTTTGTTAATAATTTTTTTTGTATATAATATTTGATATTTCCACAATTTTTAATTATTTTTAATTTTATAGAGTCCAGAAGTGGGTGATGCCCAATCTACCATAAAAGGCGTAAGATATAAAATTGTCATATATGTTTAATATTTCAAGAAATATTTTTATTTTGAACATAAATAAATTTAATATAAAATTAACTGAATAAAATATTTGAAGTTTTATGAAAACATAAAAAATTCATAAAATTTATTTAGGCTGATAAAAACTTAGTTTGCCATTAAATAATTTTTTTAAAAATATATAATATCCGAATATCGTTGACCAAACCTATTAATATTTTTTTTATTTTTACCTTGCGGTTATATTAACAAAATAAAAATTCTATCAAATATAATGTTTTTCAAAACCTTTTAAAATATGTTTTACATTTTATGACTTTTGAAAGTAAAATAAACCTTTTCAATCAAAGAAAAATAAAGACAGTTTAAAATAAAGATTTAAACATTAAATATGCATTTTCAACTCATCGATTTAATTTTATATGAGACCTCATTATTCATTCAACATGTTTTGTTTTTTAATATTTGATTTTAACACAGATGTAATGAATTAAAATTCTACTTTGATGAAATATAATTAGAAGACATATTATTATTCTTTTTTATTTCTAAATTTATCCAAATTCAACTGCTAATTTTATTATGTTACCAGATTTAAATAAATAATATTATTTTATAAGAATATTTAAATCATTGATCTGATCATGAACAAATTTATCGTATGATTATACTGAAATATATATATTATAAAATTTTAATAAAATTTATCATTAATGACTTCTTTTGATCAATTTAAACTGAACATGTAGATTTTAATCATTTATTTGTTGGTAAAATAAATAAACTCCATTTTTCTTATATGTCGATAATAAAAATGTACCTATTTTTGAATGTTGAATTTTTTCAAAATGTTTTTACAAAATACAGAGAGTAGTATTTATAATCAGGCACAAAAGAACGTTGCTTCCACAGTTGTTGATCCTCAAGGCACTGTAATTTTAATCATTCAGTTAATATATGTTTTAATTTTAATTATTTTTATATTTATTTCAAAATATATGACGAAAGTATTATATATTTTTTTTTCAATCTTGTCTGCATTCTTATTTCAATAAAACGATTCTTTTAATTGACTCATTAATTCTATTTTTATTCATATTTATCATCAACAACCTAACGTGTGAAAGTAAATTCGTTTCTCATATTTTCACATACTCAACAAATAAAAGAATCCGATTTACGCGGATATTGCATTTCCCATCTACGTCAAGTGTAAGATATTTAAAATATCTATCATTTTTGTTTTACTCCGATTAAAAAAATTTAAATACCAAATTAATTTAATAATAAAAGGTAAATTAAAATTCTAATTTGTTTAAATATATTTTATGATTAAACAGGAATATATAAAATGAAAAAATGCACAGTTATAAATTTTGATTAACATAAATGAATATCATGAATATTTTATTCATCATATTGATCGATATCCATATTTACAAAAATTTATTTTCATAAAAAAATAAATTATCACATATTTGTTTGATTGATTTTCACATTAAAATAATTTTCGTTCTTTCTTTTTGGTTAAAGTCAAATTTTTCGTTATTTTTCATATATTTTTTGAAAGTAATGTAAATAATGCAAAATATTAAAATTTATCACCTTTCAAAAATACTATATAAAATATCAAAATATTTTACTCTAAAAATAAAAATTATTTTAAATTTAATTAGCTTTCACCAATCTATTTTCGATTTTTCATATAACATAAAATTTATTATATTCTTGTTTAACAAAATTTGTTAAATTATTTTTAAAATGAAGAATTTAATATAAGTATTTTTATTTTGAAATACTTCAAAAATATCCACCAATGTGAATAAAAATAATAATTAGAGGGGAAAAAAACAATCTTCCGGTGCTAAAGGAAAAAAGGCTACTGTAATTTTAATGATAGACTAAAATATATGTTATTAAGATAAAACATTTTAATAATAATTTAAATCAATATTAAACAAAGAAATAATAAAGTTATAGATTGTTCTAGAAAATATTAGTATTCTAACTATAATCGTTATTTTTAAATAAAATAGATTATAAATTTATAAATAAAAAATGAAGATATAATATGATAAATAAACAATTTTGTTAAAATATTAAATAATTTTATATTTTAATCTTTAACAAATATTTTTAATTTAAGGTTAAAGAATCTATTTATGCCTCAATTACACACTCAGGCGTAAGTTATATAAAATTGACATATTTATCTGCGAGTTTAATTGAATAATTTTAATATAAAAGTCAAACAATGAAAAGATTTGAAATTTCACTTAAAATCTAAAAATAAAGTTAACTAAAATATATATAGGTTGAAAAAAAAGCAGTTTTTCATCAAATAATTAATATAATATCATATGTTAATATCGAATACATATTTATATATTATATTTTTTATACATTTTCATCTCGCGATTTTTATTAATGAAATAAAACCTTTTTAAAAAATCTTTTTTTTAATTCTACTGCAAATTCGTTTTCAATACTTTTAAAAACATGTTTTCCATTTTACAACTTTTAATTATAAAATAAACTTTATCAATATAAGAAAAATAAAGTATAAAATAAGAATTACATTATAAAATAGGCAAATAATATTTTAATGTATCTTCAATTCAATAATTTAATCTAATATCAGACCTCATTATTTATCCAACATGTTTTGTTAATTAATATTTGATTTAAACACAGATGTAATGAATTAAAATTCTACCTTGATGAAATATAATTAGAAATCATATTATTATTCTTTTTATTTCTAAATTTATCCAAATTCAACTATAATTTTATTATGTTATCAGATTTAAATAAATAATATTATTTTATAAGAATATTTAAATTATTGATCAGATCAAGAACAAATTTATCGTATGCTTATACTGAAATAAATCTATAATAAAATTTTAACTAAAATTCATCATTAATGACTTCTTTTGACAAATCTACATTGAACATGTAGATTTTAATCATTTATTTGTTGGTAAAATAAATAAACTCCATTTCTTCAATAATTTCGATAATAAAAATGTACCTATTTTTGAATTTTCAATTTTTTCAAAATTTTTATATGATATGAAACGAGTAATATTTATAATCAGGGACTGGAAAATGTAGGATCTACTTCTGGTTCACCTGAAGAAATTGTAATTTAAATAATTCTAAAAAATTTTAACTTTAAATTCGAATAATTTAAAAATTTATTTCAAGATGTATCATGGTAGTATCGAATATATTTTATTTTTCTGTTTGCATGATTAATACGATAAAAGATTTTAATTAAATTAAAAACATTATTTTATTTAAATTTATTATAAACTGTATATATTTGTAGATGTAAATCTGTTTATCATAAATTCACGCATACTCAACAAATAATAGAAACCAACTTACGCTGAACATGCTGGTTCATCAAAAGTAAAATATTTAAAATTTCAATCATTTTTGTTTAACATATTAAAAAATTTTAAAACAAATAATTTAAAAATTAAATGTGAATTAAAATACAAAATTTATCAGAAATATATATCTGTATGATAAAACTGGAATATTATTTTGTAAAAATCATCGAATTTAAATCTTGATTGACGTAAATTCATTTCATGAATAAATTATTCCTCATTTTGAAAGATATCCATATTTACTGAAATTTATTTTCATCAAATAATAAATTATCACATATTTGTTTAACTGATTTTCACATTAAAATAATTTTCGTCTTTCTTAATGGTTAAAACAAATATTCATTATTTTTCATATATTTTTTGAAGATAATTTTGAAAATATTAAAAATATATCACCTTTCAATAAAAATACTGAGTTAAATATAAAAATATTTTACTCAAAAATTAAAATTATTTTAAATTTAATTAGCTTTCACCAATCTATTTTTGCATATAATATAAAAAATTTTTATATTCTTGTTGAACAAAATTTGTTAAGTTATTTTAAAATTAAGAATTTAATATAAGTATTTTTATATTGAAATATTTCCAAAATATCCAACAATGGGAATAAAAATAATAATTAGAAGGGAAAAAACCAACCTTCAGGTGCAAAAAAAGTGTCTTTTGTAATTTTATCGATCAACTAAAATATATTTTATGAAGATATAACATTTGAATTCTATATTAAATCAATATCAAACAAAGAAATAATAAAGGTTATAGATTATTCGAGAAAATATTAGTATTCTACAATTATCGAAATTTTTAATTAAAACAGATAAATTTTATAAGTAAAAGATGAATATATTATATTATATTATAGATATATAATTTGTGTTTAATCTTTATTTAATTTTATATTTCCACTATAATAAAAATTTTTTTACTTTTAGAATCTGAAAATCTTTTATCTCAATTTACACCATCAACGGTATGTTTTATAAAATTGACGTATTTATCTGCGAGTTTAATTGAATAATTTTATTTTGAAAACAAATAAATTTAATATAAAAGTCAAAAAATAAAAGATTTTGAAATTTCACATTAAATTTAAAAATAAATTCAACTAAAATTTATTTAGGTTGAGAAAACAGTTTTTCATAATAATTATCATTAAAAAAAAGTTTTATCGTAAATCTTATATATGATATTTTTTGTGATATTTTATCGCGAAATTGATATTATGAAATAAAACTGTTCAAATTTCTTTTTTATATTATACAGCAAATTCTATTTTCAATACTTTTTAAAACATGTTTTTTTTCCATTTACGACTTTTAATAATCAAATAAACTTTATCAATATAAGAAAATAAAGTATAAATAAAGAATGTTAAATCTAAATAGGAATAATAAATTTAAATGTATCTTCAATTCAATAATTAAATCTAATATCAGACCTCATTATTTATCCAACATTTTTTTATTTATTAGAACAGATGTAATGAATTAAATTCTATCTTTATGAAATATAATTAAAAACATATTATTATTCTTTTTTATTTCTAAATTTATCCAAATTCAACTTTTAATTTTTCGAAGTTATTCAGATTTAAATAAATAATATTATTTTATCAGAATATTTAAATCATTGATCAAATCTACAACGAATTTATAGTATTCTTACTTGAAATAAATATATTATAAAATTTTAAACAAAAATGCAAAAGATTTAACATATTGCTTTTCGTTTTTATAATTATCATACTAATGTTTATTTGGATATAATTTATTCTTTAGAATCCTCTAGTGAAATAAGAAAGAGTAAAGCATTAAATATATGTATCTCTATTATTTATTATTTAGGTGGCTTTATTCAAAAGAAAAAATTAACAATAATTAATAATCATGATTAATATTTTTAAAAATCTTCAAAATTTTGGTTAAATTTTCCAGAATGTGTCACAGTTATTTTTAATTTATTGTTGTAATCGATGAATTTAATCCGTAAAATAATATCTTTGATAAACTTATGATTGAGAAATATTATAATTGTGTGTTTGAGGATCGTATTCACATCTATTAACAATGTTATAAATTTATGAGAATCAATTTTAAAAAAAAATTTTACATTAGATTATTATCAGAATGTTTTTTACACAAATTTTATGTAAAAAAGCAATCTTTTAATTTTCAGTTCAAACTATTTCTCGCTTTTCATCAAATGATGCAAAAACTGATCATGTCTTTAAAAACACCAAATATTTCACTAATTAAAAATATATGCAAAAATATTATGTATAGTAATAGCTTACAAACCAATTAAAAATCTTTTTGTGACATTGAGCTTCCTTTTTATTATTGATATAACTCTGTATGACGTAGCTGCGCCTTTCGTGCATTTTTAAATTCTTCTATGTTTTTAAAAAAATTTTTCAGTGTTTTCGAAAGTTTTAAAATCAACAAAATACCATTTATGATTCAGTCGCATGTAGATATCCCATATTTTTGATTTGTTCAACATTAGTGCTCTTCATGACTTTGTTCGATTATTCTTGGTGTACAAATTTAATGAATAACTGGAAGAAAAGTATAACTTATAACTTGTGGCACAATTATAGAAATAAATATTTGCATGCCTAAATGATATAATTACAATCCTATATAATAAACCTCTTTCTAAGTTGTTATCCTTAAATTCTTGAAGTCATTGGTGATAAAATCTTCATCTATTTGACATGCTATACCATTTCAACATTTTTCTGGAGAATTTTCTCTGTGAAAGATAAAAATACTTATAAATTTATCCATTAACTGCTATTTTTATTTAATACCCTCTTTAGATAAATATGAAACCACAATTAAAAATATTGAAAAGATAAGTACAAATTTCAACTTAAAAAAGTCTCTATTCTTACCTAAATATAAGACATATATCTTATGTAATTTAACTTCATATATTTATGTCTTTCTTCAACTTTCGAGCGAGAATTTAAAAATTTTAATTAAATTTTTAAAATCTATTCATCACTTTTATGCGTTTAGGATAAAATTTTTAACACAAAATTTTTCGAATCATCACTGATTTCAGGAATAAAATAAGTTATATTATTCGTCATAATTAAAACCATAAAAGTATGTGTATTCATAATTAAAATTAAATATTAAAAACTTGTTTGAAAATTGATGTTTTTATCGAGTCAAGATTACCATAAATCTTATGAAAACCAAAAACATACGCGAATAATTTACAAAATAGATTTTATCAAATAAGAAAGTCAATGATTTATAATTTTCTGATTCTATTTTATACAGTTTTTTCTTCATCTATAACACTTAAATTTGTTAAAAATTCTTAAAGAAAAATATTTTCTAAAAGGTTTAAACAAATATAATCTTTTACTCGTTTCATTGTTTTTAAAATAAAATGACTTTCTAGACACAGTTTCTCAAATATTATTTGATAAGTTTAAAAATTGAAAATCATACTTTATTTAAAAACGAGAGATAGAAAAGACATTTTACATATCTTTTATATTGAATTTTAAAATTTTTATTCTTTTCTTGATTGTATTAAAATATTTTATAAAACCAATTTAAATATGATTAAATCTTTGATTTTGCTTGATACCTTTATCTACTCATTAATTTGATCGAAAAATACTTTTTATATTTGTTTTCATTTTCTAAAAATACTAAATACATTCATAAAAAACAAACAAAATTTTTGATAAACATGAATACCAAAATATTTTCTTGTTTGTGTGTTTTACAATGTTACTTTTGAAAAAAAGAATAAATTAGCTGTTATTTAATAACATCACATATAAATTACAATCCTTAAATAAAATTGACATTCAGAAATAGCCTTTATGATGTTTTTGTGTATATGAACATTTTATATTTTAAATAATGAATATATATGATTATCAATGGAACTTCTATGGTAAAAACTTTGATACTACAAAATATATTCATTTATGGCACGAACGTTGATTGAAAATAGTATATTTAAAATAAAACCTTTTATAAATAAAACTTTATAAGGAATAGTTATTGAGAAAATATTTTTTCAAATATGCCTTAATCGAAACATTAAGAATTTCAAGAAGTTTAATTTTTACTTTTATATATTGAGACATGATAGTATATACATCATAAATAAATTATCTACATCGAGTAAATATAACTATGAATCATAAAAACTATTTCTATTTATGAAAAAATAAACTCTAAATTTTTAAATAATTGTTTTTTTAATTCTAAGATAATTTTATGTTATTTATAAATAAATTGTGATCACATCTGTTATGAATTATTCAAATAAAATAACTAAAAAGTACTTTTGATCATTTTCAATATCAATTGAATTTTGTTGACAATAATATTTCATAATACTTCAAAATTTATGAAAAATATTAAAAGATTAAAATTTTCTATAATTATTCTTGTATGTAAGAATCTTCGTTAATTGATTATAAAATAGTTTTAATTTTTTTATGCACAAAAAAACATTGAATATATCATCAAAAATATATAGCTTGTTAAATGTGATTGATATCGTATTTAAATCTTGAGAATATTGATAGACAACGTTTTAATTGGATTTTTATGATAATTAATCAACTTTTTCTTGTTAGCACCCACATATAATATGATAGAAAAGAAATTTTTTAAATTTTGGTCAGAATTTAAAGGTTTATTATTTAATTATATTTTGAACAATATGATATATTTATTAAAAAGTTTGTATGTTTTAGTTTGTGAAAAAATCATCATCAAAATTATTTAATATTTTTAAATAGAGTTTTTTAAATATAAGATGTTGCGAGTGTATTTTTTCAAATAGGATGTCATGTTTTAAAACATTAATTATTGAAAAATTAAAAATTTATAAAGTTTGTCAATATTTCTTAAAAATTTATTATTTTTAAAATGTGAAATTTTAAAAAAATAATCAAAGCTCATCAATCCTCAATTAATCTTAAATTACGACACTTAAAATATTTAATCGACATAAACAGATTAAATAACTTTATTTAAAAAAAACACATTTATTCTTTGAATGAAAAAAACGTTTTTTTTTAATTATTCCACGCACTTTAAAAAATATCTGTTGTTAATTATTGAAATTTAGTAGGAGTAAAGATGTAACTTATCGTAATATGATAAAGCGTAATCTTTTTGGATATTTTGAGTTATTTTAAAAATTTAATTTCATGAGCATTCATTTAGTTTATACTGTAAAAATTTAATATCATTAAAATCATTTAACATTTAAATAATTGTAAAATTAAATATTATTAATGTATTTAAAGGTAGAGGAATTTCAGTTGCTTGATTTATAAGGGTTATCAAACATGAAACATATAAATCGATATTTATCATATTCAACGATGTCATTATTTATTTAAATATAAAATTTTGAAAATGCTTTATTTTTTGGATTCAATTTTTAATACTCATGTTTATCAATGGATTTTTCATCTTCCAAAAATTTATTTGATATTTTTTGGATAAATTATCAAAATATAACTAATTTTTCAATGCTCCTACCACTCGAAAAGACAATAAGATAAAAAAAAGTGAAAATTTTCAGAATTTAGTTAATTTAAGCGATAATTTAAAATATTTCTTTTTCTCTAATTCTGGACTCTCAAAAGCTTATCTGCTATTTCACAAATCTTAATAAAAGAAATTTTCAATTGATAATTCTCCTTATTAAATTAATATGTTCTAGAATCTGAGAATTTTACTCAATTAGACACAAAGGAGAATTCTATATTAAAACTAGATAAATAATCAAATGAAATACTAATATATGCAAAAAAATCATATATAAGGGATAAAAACTCAAAAAGAATTTGACTTTCATGATCATAGATTTTAAAATTCAATATTATATAGAAAAAATCACTTCTCGTAAAATTTTTATAATCTTTTTTATTCATAAAAGTAAAAGATAAAAAATTTTTCATTAAAATATTATAATTTCAAAAAAATAAATTTGATGTCATGGCTATGATCGAGAAAATCTGTCAATCAAAAAATTATAAATTTATCGATTGAATTTTTTCATTATCGTTTAATAATTATTTAACTTCTCTTATCCGAGTTTCGTATTTTTGAAAAAAATTATTCTTTTATCCAAATGTTTTTGAATGAAATTTTTTATAAGTTTCGAAAAAGTTAATTTTATCTTTAAAAATAACTCAATTTAAAAATTTTAAGAATATTAAACTGGCGATTAATCAGCTCAATATTGTATTTACCACAAAAATTTTCTCACTATAAAAATATCGAATCAATTATAAAATTGAAAAATTCAATTTTATTTGACTCATTTTGAAAGAAAATGAAGTTCAAAGCATCTAGAATATATATTATATTTTTGAAAAAATTTTTAAATTTAGACAAAAATATCAAAAAGTATCAAACCTTTAAGAATGAAATTTAATGAGTATGTTTGTATTATCTTGGAATATATTTCTATGTTTCACACGATATATTATTTAATACATGTTCTAAAATATAGATTGATTACTCTTAGCTTTATGTGGAATCAATTCATAAATCTACTTAAATTTTTTAAGACTTAAAATGCATAACATAATGGAAAATAATTAACAATGAACGTTGATTATTTAAATATCTTAATTGACAATGACTTCTACATATTAAATATATTCTGTTTAAAATGGTGAAAAATAAAATCCGATTTAATTCTCAAATGAGATAAAGAATTAAAACCTTTTTTCCAAAATTATAAAACGTCATTCCTGAAAATTATGACAAAATTGAGTAATTTTGTTGTTTTTCAATAATTTCTTTAATTTATTTTCAAAAGTTAAAATATTTAAAGAATATTTTGAGAATGCAAAATTGCATATTATAAACAGAAAATAAAATTAAGGTAAAGATGATATTTATTTAAAAGAAACGAAATAAAGAAATCAAACAATGGAATCCTCAATTTTATTAAATATTTTAGATATTATAAGTATGAATATTAATGAATTTTTACAAAGATATTCATCATATATAATATTTTTTAAAGTTAAATTCAATTTATTTTTTTCACTTTGAATGGAATAACTCTAATAATGGAATTATAAATTTTTAACAGTTGAGTAAATAAATATTTTGCAGCATTTAGTTGATGAAAAATTTTTTAAAAATTTGATTTTAATTTTTTCTGATTCAAAAGAATGCGTAAAACTTACAAAATCTTCCACTTTACTATTGAAACTAAAAAGTGTGATAATAAACAGACGAAATGTAAAAATAAAGGAAACTGAATTAAATAAATTACAAACATACATATAGGAGATTTTATATTTTTGAAACCTGTTGTCACGATTCATAAAAATATTAATTCATAATATGACAGAAAAAAGGCAAAACTTCAAGATTTAGAATTTGGAAAAATAAAAGTATCAACCATGCTTGAATGATAAAAAGAATACACTTTCATATTTATTTATGTTTAAATTTTGTAAGATTGCTTAAGCGAAAAATATCATAAAATTATTCATGATCTAAAAAGTTAATAGCTGTTCAGATAAACGAGTTTTGATTATTCATTCATTTAGAATATCAATAAAGAATTATGTTAAATAAAATTATACTTTCAAGCCATCATCTCAAACTTCTCATAGTTAAACCATCATTCAAATTTAGTTTATTTCTGTAAAATATAATTTAACAAAAACTACACATAAATAAAAATTAATTTGATTATCTTTAAACTTTTGTATATCTTGTTATATTTGAAAATCTACTCATAAAGATTTATAAGACAATTGAGACAATCCTTTTCAACTTTTAATGGTTTATTTTTAACATCAAATTATTATCACAACTGAATCGTTAAAAATTTTTTTCTTATATTTAAAAGGTCGATTGAAGTAATAACAAAAAAACATTCAAATTTTCATCTCTCGAAGATATATATATACAATTAATCCCACCAATAAACATAAAATGAGAAAAAAAATTTCAAGAATAAATCGAGTTTGTTGAATTAATCATGATTAACTCAATCTGAAAATGAAAAAATGATATAATTATTCTACCTCTGTATATCAGTCGATGAAAGGGATAAAAAAAGCAAAATCAAATAAATTTTATATAAAAGGGAAATTCCGATTAATTTATTTGATTGCTCTATCACGCTTATTTTTTTAATTTAAAAAAATGACTTAAACATTTGACTGCAAATACAATAAAAATTGTTCAATCATAAAATATTATTTTTTCAATCTTATTTTAATTGATATTTCAAATTTCATAATAAATTAAAAGTTGAAAAATCTCTATTTCATCAAATTAGTTTTCAGCTTATTCGTGAGTACCAGATCCTTTAAATTATTTTATTTTCTCAATCCAATTTTACACAGTTTTGAGTTAAATTGTTGAATCTAAAAGAGAGATAATCTCGAAATTTATTTATATAAGAAATTTACCTTTCTGTAAAATATATAAATGAGAATATTTAATTTATTAAAATGTAGAAAACTGTGATAAAAATATATTTCGTTTAAGTGATAATAATTCATGTAAAATCAAAATTTTTTAAGTTTAATTCTCTAACCCTATCTTTTAAATAATAAAATATTTTAAAGTTTAAATGGACGATATTGCGTAATTAATAAATTGTGACATTTTATTCAAAACCAAAAATTAAATTGTTATCAATGTTAAGATTTTAAATTTCTCGGTGTGTTCTATATATTATGAATAATGATTGGAAGTTTATTCAGACGTCATAAGGTATAATTTAACTCTCCATAGATAATATCTACTATCCTTTTAAAATGAGTTAAAAAACATTTTGAAATATTCAGCTGATTAAGTAATAAATAAATTTTTATTCACATTTTGTTAGTTTTTACATGCTCTCTAGCTTTCAATTTTTGTCCTTTTATTCTACGAAAAATATCACCTTTTTTTTTAATTTTTCGTAGATGAGCACTTCATTCGATTGAAAATTGAAGATTACATTTAATGATCGAAGTTAAAAGTTTTTCATTCATTACTTGAAACAAATTATTTGTAATTATGGCTATTTAAACATCAGAGATACAAATTAAAAGTTATTATTTTGTATTTATATTTCTTATTTTTTTCATCACACGATTTGATGTTTTCTAATAATGTAATTTAAATAATATCAAATAAAAAATGGATTTTATTTCACATGAAGCTATATTTCGAAGCTTATAAATTATTTTAATTTTTTTAATTTTTAAAGGGCTAATTCATTTATTTCTTTTATATTTCTTCATTCAGATTGAAAATTTCTGTAAAAAAAGAGAAATTACAACTTCATACTAGTTTCATGTGCTAAATTGTTTTGGATGTGAGCAAATTAAAAAATAGTGATGTTAGAGTGTTCTCAAATGAGTATATAATACATTAAAAATCTTATCTATACTCACATTATTTTTATGTAAAATTAAATTTATTAATAAGGTAAGATTAAAAGATCATTTATTTTAAACATAATGTAAGCAAATCTTTATGAATGATGAAAGAAGAATTCAAAAACTCAAATCAAAATGATATGAATGCCTCATATTATGTTTCATTATTATTATATATAACTAAAAGAAGTGACACTCATTAAATGAATTTTTTGTGCTTTTTCATATAATTTCAAATGCTTATTTGTTTCAATTCTAAGAAAACATTAATGGGTGAGAATTTTTTCATAATTAAATTCCTAATTATCAATATTCGTGAAAATTTAATTTTGATTAAAATATTTTTACTTTTCTTAAAGTTATAAACTCTAAAAAAATAATTATTTCTTAAAAATAGAGAGATTAATTTTTTGCAGACGATAAAAAAAATCTTGTGATTTTAGTGCATGCCAACGTATCTTAGGTTTTATTTATATAATTTGATGTGATAGAAATAAATATGAACACAAATTTTATTAACTTGATTTTTGATTTTGTCAAAAATATACTTTTACAATTTTGATTTGGTAAAATTAAATTGATTACGAGAAGATAGAATGGTTTTGATTTTTTAGCTATTTCTAAAATATAAACATAAATACTCAAATATATCATTTAAATTACCCTTAAATATAATTTGTTTAGAGAATTGATACAATGCATTTTTATTGAGATAATATAATAGTTATATGAATGATTGACATGCGTGATCAGAAACTTTAAATCGCATTGTTATGTCAAATAGTTATGTGTATAAAAGAAAAATTTCAATAAATTTAAACCGTTTAGAGTTATTCTTTCATATTTAATTTCCAGAAAAGTTTATTGTGACAAATTTTATTCATTTAAGATAATTCAGACCATATATTATATTATTAATTTATTAAAATTTCAAAACTATCAACATAGTCAAATGAAAACACGAAATAGTAATATTTATATTTTTCTAATTAATTAAATTTAAGGATAAATAAATACCATTTTGAATAAAGTTATGTTAAAGTCTAAAATTAATAAAAATGCTTCATAAACTAACCAAGGTCATAGCCATCACCTATATTCTTCAAAATATAAAAATCATCTTAAGTTTGTTATTGCTTTAGAAAGTCAAACAAAATATTTATGTGGTAATAGATAAAATACAAATTATTAAAATGTTGAATTATCGATAAAATTTACCAAAAATATTTTTCGATTATTGAAACAATGTTGGTGTTATCACTGCATATCTGATTTATTCTTCTTTGCCTCTATCAAAATTTTCTTATTTAAAAGCTTGTTTCGAAGTTTAGAATAAATTTATAATCTTTCTACATTCTTAATAAATCATCAGATTTTTGTATCAGTGCTCTTACATTATGATCTTTTATCATTTGTAGTATTTCAATTTTGATGATATTTAATGTATCATAGCTGGGAAATAGTTTGAAGGTATGTAATTTCACTGTTAAAAAATTTTAAAAGTAATAATTATTTTCATTATGATACATGACTGATACTTTTGAAATATAAACTACAATAAATCACACTTGTGTGATGTGTTAAAATATTACTTTTGGAAAATTAAAATAATTAATTTTCTTTGCAGATTAAGAATCAATGAAAATTGTTTTGTAACAAATAAAAACCATCTCTAAAAGGGTAAAGTGGATTGTGCTTTAGTATAGTTGATAAAATGATATAGCTTTTACAAAAACAAAAATTTTCTTCCAAATGTGTCAATTATTAAGTTTTAATATCCGTAAGAAAAAATATTATAGTTTGACTATTAGAAGATCTGTGTGAAATAATTTCTAGTTTGTAATAAAATAATTCATTACGAGAGATAATTAGAGTACAAACAGTTTTTAAAAATTCACTTTGATCTTTATCTAACCAATACACGTGAAGTTTAGTCATACTTATCATTGAAAATAAAAGAAATCATAAAACATACCAATTTATTTTAAATTACAAGTAGTTGTTAAAATGTTTTTGAAATAAATAAATATACATTTAATCGGAGATAACTAAGTGCTAAAAAGAGGTAAAATATATTTTAAAGAAAATTTTAAAAGTTAACTATGATGGATCTCTATCTGTATGCTTAAAATCTAAATCAAGAATATATTTCAATTTAATACAATAAATTCAAGGATGATCTTTATTAGGCATATAACGATCGTATTTAAACATTCTCTCATCTGGGATTTAACAAAACCAAACAAACATGTTTTGATGATTTAAAGAAATTTTCATAAAATTGAAAAAATTTTAATTGTGAATAATTGCCAAGGATGATTTCAAAAATTAAAAATTTCAATAGATGAGCAAGATCGTAAAATTTTGATGATGATATTATTTAAAGAGAATTTGAATTGTTGTTTTTATTAATATGAGTGTCCCCGAACGCTTCATAAACTGTTTTTTAACGAATCAAC
The DNA here is from genome assembly GCA_024349245.1 of Neodontobutis hainanensis. Classification (NCBI taxonomy): domain Eukaryota; kingdom Metazoa; phylum Chordata; class Actinopteri; order Gobiiformes; family Odontobutidae; genus Neodontobutis; species Neodontobutis hainanensis. The sequence goes on along the minus strand of JALDNG010000408.1, from coordinate 28,745 downwards.
TTAGTATTCTTTAAAACATCAAAATAATATGATTTAATTAATCTGAAAATTTGATATAGTTGCAATATATTCTCATATACAGGCAAAGTCTCATAAAAACTAATATTTTAATCAAATGATAATTAGTCAAGTATCAGGCATGCTTTAATTGATTTTATCTCAAGAGATATCTCCTTAAAGTATTTTTAAATACAATAAGATTCTTCGCTTAACAAAGTTATTGCATTAAATCTGTTAGATCAAATTTATAAATTTGGAGATGTTTAATCATGCATTAAATAAGCAATTTCAACTTTACTTATTATTTAAATGCCTAATTTTTTTATTTAGAATGTAAAATATTTCAAAATACACAGAAAAAGTATTAAAAATATAATTTATTTTGAAATGATTTTAAGAGAATTTTAACTTAAAGATCAGTCAGACAACTTATAGAATGAATTGCATGTTTTTGGTCAATAAAATAGCTCAGTTTGGATTCAAATTTGATAATCAATGTAAATTATGATTTTTAAGAAATACATCATTAAAAATCTATACTTTTAAAAATAATTTAAATTTTTAAATCTCTCAGAGAAAATGCATTGGAAAATTTTTCAGACACAACAAAATGATGAACCATTAACTTTGACACTCATTTGTGAAATTTTTAACTGAGAAAATAGTTATCTTAATTTAAGTGACATTTTGCGATATGTTCATATAATTTTGGTTTTCATGCTATTAAAAGGTTTATAATCCTCAGAATATTTTTTCATTATAATATAATTGGGAAATTTTTGATTAAAGTTTACAAATATGCAATCTCAAAATTAGCTCTGATATAATTGACAGAGAAAAATATTTATTATCAATATTTTGAATGAAATTTGTGAATTATTCTATTACGTCACGTTTATAAAATTCTTTGAAGTGATTTAACAACAAGAATTTTATCTTGAAAAATATCTATTGGGGTTAAAATTTTTCAATACAACTCTTTTTAAAGTTAGAAAATTTTTTAAGTTAAATTTCTTGAAGGGGAGGATGAGTCAACATTTACTTGAATCTTATGAAGGAAGTATGCGCTTATTTACGCTCTTTCTTCTGATGATAAGGTTTTGCCGTTTGGCACTCTTTTCAATTTTAACACTCGTATTGAGTTTTTAAGACTCGCCTGGGAGAGAACATATCTTCCTCTAGCCTATTAAGGCCAACCGTACATCTCAGGCGAAAGTTTAAAAGAAAATAACGGCTTCATTTTACTTTAAGACGGTAGAGAAAAGCCCTCAGTATCCGTCACAATAATATATACATTATCCATGAAGCTCTTATTCTCGAGAGCATATCTAGTTATCATTAGAGAAGGGTAGGATTTGTAAAAACTATCAAATAAAAAAATTTTGATGTATCACTCATTTTTGATAAATTGGATGGAAGATCTTTTTCAAATATAAAATATCAAAAAGAGTTGGAAAACTCTTAATGTTCGACATAACCTATATTATTTTAAACTTTTGTTCATTTTAAAATTTCATGAACATTTAATATGTGGATTTTCAGATTTTAGTAATTCATAAATCACGACAAAAAATTAATAAGTTAATAAATTAACATGAACGAATTTAAGAAAAAATTAATGTCACATTTTAATAAGTCTCAAAAAATAAAATGAAAAGTCTTGTCGAATAATTAAAAACAGCCAATTTACGATTGAATTTTCTCGATATTTTGTTCGATCATCTTTAATTCGTAGAAAAAATTAATTTTTTGTGTAAAATCTAAAATTAAATTAACATAAAAATTAGCTTTTATTAAAGATCTTTGTTCCAATTACATGATCTGAGCATACATTTAAAGTATAATATGTTTTTATTTTATATTTATGTATTTTGATCATTTAACCATTTTATATACTTTTTTAAGAAAATAAAAGATTTCGTAGACTTCGCAAGTGATGTTGATTTTTCAAAAAAATATCACCATGTCAATAATGCTATGGGAATTTAAAAATTTAAAAATTATTAATCAGATGCTTCAAGATATAATTTCACATAATCAAGATTTAGCCACATCAGCAGTAGTAATAGATAATGGTACAGGAACGTGTAAAGCTGGATTCTCTGGTGAACCTGTTCCAAGGGTCGAATTTCCAACAATTATTGGTAAACCAAAGCACGAAGGGGTGATGATTTGTGGTTGTAACCAACAATATTTCTTGGGAGATGAGGCTCAAAAAAAGCGAGGTGTATTAACCTTCAGAAACCCCATTAAACACGGTGTTATCACAGATTGGGATGATATGCAAAAATATGGTCACATATTTTTACTAAAAACTTAGAGTAAATAGCGAAGACTTCCCAACACTGATTACAGAAGCGCCAAACAATCCAAAAGACATAGGGAAAAGATAGCTCAAATATTTTTCGAGTATTTCAGCATTCCTGCTTTATATATCTCGATACAAGCCATATTATCGCTATACTCAACTGGAAGGACGACAGGAGTTGTAATAGATTCTGGAGACGGTGTTACACACACTGTTCCAATATTCAGAAGGCTTCGCCCTTCCCCACGCGGTCAAGAGAATGAATTTCGCAGGAAAGAGACTTGACAGAGTTTCTGATCAAACTTTTAACTGAACAAGGTTACAGTTTTGTAACATCATCTGAACAAGAGATTGCTCGAGACATCAAAGAAAAACTCTGTTTCGTGGCTCTAAATTACGAGCAGGAACAAGCCAACCACTCTTCAAACATAGATAAATCGTATGAATTGCCAGATGGTCGTATCGTTTCATTGGGAGTGGATCGATTTCGTTGCCCCGAGATTCTGTTCAATCCTTCGATTGCAGGATTTCAATCACCTGGTATTCCCGAGATAGTCTGTGAATCTGTTAAAAAGTGTGACATTGACATTCGGCAACGCATATACTCTAACATCGTCTTATCCGGAGGCTCGACTCTATTCCCAGGAATGGGTGAGCGCATTCATACAGATATTCAATCCCTCGTTCCCACGTGTTCAAAGATCAAAACATACTCTCCTCAGAATAGGAAATATTCAGTTTGGATGGGAGGTTCTATCCTTACCTCTCTATCGACGTTTCAAAACATATGGGTATCGCAAGAAGAGTATCATGAATTTGGTCATGATATTGTGCATCGAAAATGTTTTTAGAAAACCTGAAAAAATAAATTACCTTACAAACTTCAAATCAAATCTGTCTGACACAGTTTATTTTGATATGTCAATTTATTTAGATTTCGCTGTTTTTATATTTTAAAATTCTCAAGTTTTTCATTCAAACAGCTTTATTTAGAACATTATTTATCATCCTCGATGGTTGAATTAACTACGAATTATCTAAAAGTGTTATTATCTAAAACATCGTTTCACCCAAAATTCAAATAATTTAGTATCCTGTAATATAATAAATTGAATGACTTCTTTACATAATCTGTCTCTAACGTGAGGTTATTTACGTATATGTTGAAATACATGCAGTTATTTAGTTTTATTGTGTTTTTAGAGAGATTCCTATCATTCTTATCAAAAAGGCATAGATATGATATAATTTTAATTTTGAAATATATTTGAAAATTCTCTACGATACAGCCTTTTAAAATAGTCAATATTTTTCAACAAAATCAAATATAAATAAAAGGTATTTAAAAATAATAATTCATTTATCTTATATTTGAAATATAAGATACAGAACGAGGAAATTTATTTTGCGGTTTCTGCTTTTTATAAAAATTAACACGATTCAATCTTTAAATATTTTATAAGCTTATAAATTTGAAGAGATTAGGGAAATGCTTAAATTAAAACATCAATCCCATGATTAAAAAATTGTAACCTTTTCAGTTGATAAATAATTAAAATTCTCCGAATGTTTTCGACTACAACCGTCAAAAAATCATATACTAATAATATCTCTATTGTTTTTAACTGTAATTTAAGGGTACCATAAGTAAAGAAAGATTGAGGAAAATTCCAAATAAAAAATTTGTTTATATTTAATTTGTTCTTTATTTTTAGAAATAGTAAATCGATATGTTTAATAAATCCCAAATAAATGTTTTGCGTCTGCTCGGTTATTAAAATAATGTCGGTTTATATTTGTTTAAAGACAATATCTATTCATGGATATCACAAAGTTAAATGAAGAATAGTCTAAAAAGATCGTAGAAAATTAAGTTTTTAATTTTAAAATTCATAAAGATATGGTTTCTATATGATAATTTAAACAGTTATTTATGAATTATTGAAAGTCTTTGTTTATTATGATGAAATATAACTAAACGCTTTTTATTTTATTTTATATCGCACAAACCAAATTTTCATCTTTTTACTTGTGAATGAAATAGTCAATGGCTCAAATACGTGCATTTGTATCAGATGTATTTATTTAACTTCTGAATATACAATGAGCTGCTAAATCATATTTTATCCAAAGTATTCTTTTTCGATTTATTCATTTTTACTCGATTTTAAAATAATACTTATCTTTAAACGGAAAAATATTTATGAAAGAAACAATTTTTCACGTTCTGTCGTTCTTTGAATGTTTATTGATTTTTAATCAGTCTAGTTTTATTTTATATCATGTCTTAGATCTGAAAATTTAAAAAATAATTCTTAATTCAGTTATCAAATAAAAATATTTATTTAATCGTACATTAATTCATATTAAAAGCCAATCCAATGATTGACAATTTTAATGTTTGAACTTCTCTGTTATTATTTATTTTTTCGAATTTCATAAAAATCATAAAATTATTCAGTTATCTTCAGAAATGAAAGAAGAAATTCAATTTTAAAAACGTTATTGAGTTTTAATGCCAAAATATTATTAAAAATTCATTTTCATCAATTTTTTTAGCTTTGGTATCTGATAAAATTATGGTCAAAAATATCAAATTTATTTACAATTGAAAATGAAACTATTGGTTTAATGGTAATAAAAATTCGCGTGATGAGCACGGTAATAATTATTTAAAAGAATGCTAATTTAGCAACCATCTTTATTCATTTCGCGCATGCTTTTTTACATTATCAACGTCGGATATATACTATTTTCTGTTTTTATAAATAAGAGATTTATGACTTTGTCGAAGTAAAAATTTTCAATCTGTAAAAAAAATCACTTCTATTTCAATTTTAGTATTCTCGAGATGAAGTGTGAAATGTTCGTTATCATAAAAAAAAAACAAATAAAAGCTCGAATTTGTTAAATATTAAAATTTTAACAAGTGACGGAATCTAAAATCATTAAATTATACTAAGCAACAAAAATTTTAATATTCATCAAAAATTTCTTAAAATTGGAGTTTTTTACATAAGTATGAACTTATATTATGATGAAAGGAAACTCATATGTACGCATAGAATTAAGATTTAATTATTTCACATTAATTCGTTGAATTAAATATGAGATTTTATGGACACTTAAAGAAATAACAGCTATCTGTCACAAAAAATAACCTTAATTCAGGCCACAACATGTCAATAAATAAAATAATATTCATTAAATAATTTAGTTGATATTAGGTTGATCTAGTTGAATTTATAAAATTATATCAGTCAAGACACCAGATGATAAAGATTTACTGGCTTAGATTTTACCAATTTGAAGATAGAATGGGGTTAATTTGAAATAAAACGATTCGAAGAATTTTGAATACTAATTTGTGATATACAATTATATGTTTCGCGCCTGCGTGAAATATTATAATTAAGGTACTTTAAAATATACGCTTCTGCAGATTTTAAGATATCATTGTGAGTCGAATTGTTTCAATTTCCTCGAGAACTTAAATGGTTCCCTGTAAATAAAATAAGACATGATGATTAATCAGGATACAAAAATGCATAAAAATTTTTATTATTTTCAAAAATCAAAGTTATATTTCGACACGATTGTATGTAATTTATCGGAAATAATTAATTACGAGCATGCGAAATATGTCTTGATTAAATAATATTCTGTGAGATTGCGTGATTGACTAACTCACTTAATATGTAAAGTTTAGGGTGTATTTTTTTAATTTTTTAATTTTCATAAAAAATCTATTGATTTAGATTGCGCTTTTCTGTTTTCGAGGAACTATTTTATTGAGTGTAGAGTATTGTTCCTAAATACTCGAGTTTTTGAAGTTAATCATCTTTTTTTATGAAACAATATTTCTGAGTTTCGATTTATTGCCCAGCTTAAACGGTATTTAAAATATTTAATTGATCCATCTGTATTTCAAAAATAAATTATTTGAAATCATTCATATGACTTGAAAATTTAAATTAATGAATTCACCATTTATAATTAAAATGTCTTTCATCACTCAAGGATTATGGAGACTTAAACTTTCTCAAACAAATCATTATATAACATATTCTTTTCATCTACATTGAAAAGTTAATATTTGTTTCGTTGTTATCAAAAAAGAATTGTCACAATTGAAAATTATATGAATATAATTAAAAATCTCGAAGATATTAGATATAATCTACTTCGCTTGGATACCATATTAACTTATACAGACAAAACATTAATATCAAGAAAATTAGGGCCTGCGCATATATAAATACTCTGTTTTGCGCACGCGCGCCATATTAACTATTCGTCATTCTTATTTTTTCTTGACATATTCATTTGCATAGTATGTATACCTGCTATTTTATTGCTTTAATACTTTTATAAATTAAACAAAACGAAATAACATATGAAAATAGTTAAGTGATTTTGGAACTAGGCACTAATGATTTAAAAATATTTCAGCATATATATCATACATCGAACGTGAAGATCTCACAAAGAATTATAATGGTGGATAACATCCGTTTTGTACTTAAATTAAATGTTCTCCTTGTTCAATTAAATTTTCTTTATTTATATTGATTATTAGTTTTATCGCTTTTTAAGAACAGAGTTAGGATTTTGTTGATTAATATAACATGTTGTAAATTTTTATTATTATCAACATTTTGGCAAGATTATTGATTTTTCTAAAAATCTTATCAAAGTATTACTTATTAGCTTATAAAATATTGAAAAATGATTAATATATTAACGGTTTTAATGAGAAATTTTTGTTACTTTTCTGTTTGATGGAATAAAAAAGGGAAAATCAACTTTTAAATTTTATGTGTTTTTAAAAACATGATCACTAAAAATATAAAAAGTTTATCTTTGGTTGAATCTTGTTTGAACCATTTTACATTCCTCTGGAGTAATTATAACTTTCTTGTTAATATTTAAAAAATTAAAAATTCAACCTTGAAATATTTTTAATCTTATGGTTCACTAGTTTGAATAAATATGAAGCTATTTTAATCAGTTTCATTTAACTTTTAAAAATTTACTACAGACTTAATGGTGTATTTTAAGAATTATCAAATTTAAATTTATGAAGAAAAAACTTTGATAAGCGATTTTATTAATATTATTTATGGAAGAATATGCATGATATTTGGAAAGACGGATAAAATTATTTGTTAAACTGGCTATTCTATGATCAGTGATAATAAATTCGAAATACACACATGCGTATATTATCTGTCGATTTTTAAATTCATCACTTAGAATATATTTAATATTTCACGAAAAACAGAAATTTTAACTTTGTAAAATTTGTCATACTCATATCGACAATAAAATTTTTTCTTCTTATTGAATTTATATATCCGATCATATGTTATTCTTCGAACACCATGAACGAGACAAATGTAACTAGGAGTCTTCACAAGGGGATGTTAAGGGGTATGTATACTTTTCAGTGGCACATTTCTTACTAAATTAGGACTATGAATCACCAATATACAGACATTTTTTGATATCATCTGTTGTCGGTTCTGTAAAACTCCCCTTGAACCTGATACTATTCTCAGTTCATTTTGACAATTTGACTTGTAGGGGCATTATTTTGTTTGATAGATTTTGTTAAATTTTTCAAATAAAACCTTTTAAATTTAACATTTGACACTGAAATTATAATATTTCAAATTTTTTATAATATAACATTCATTCATTGTGAATGTTCTAACTCAAAGTAAATTCATAGCAAACATAATAATAAAGACTAAAGTACCACTTTTAATTTTAGAAAATATCACATAACAACTCATTTCTTTGTAGCTGTTTATGAATTTTGTATATTTGTAAAATTATTAATGAAAATCAATAAAATTTAAATGTATGATATTTAATATATCAATTTATTCTTTTGGGAAATATTTTGTTATTTCTAATATTTATTGATGAAAGCTTTAAATTCAAAGAAATTCCGATCATGTAATTTTCCATTTAAACAACATAAATAATTGTTTTTATTATTTTTAAAACAGTTATCTTTATTTTAATCACATTGACAAGACTAATTTACTTTTGTACTTATCTTATTATGTTTTTTAATTAATTGCTGTTTATATTTTGAATATCCATATTTTATATATTGAGGATAAATATCACGAAAGGTCGAATTTTGTGGTGTTATATTTTTTTCGCCTATTTAGTTAGATTAGTTTATATCTTAAAACTGAATATAATTAAAATATTTCGCATTACTCAACTTTTCAGTGATATCATTTCATGAAGACTAAAATTATAAATTTTTAAGTGTTTTCAAAAGCACAATTTTAACAATAAAACACTATTAAAATTCAAACTTATTCCTCAAATAAAACAGAAAATAACTATTACGTTGAATTATTTCATACCTTGAATTGATTTCTGTTTGCAGTACTTCTCAATTTTTAAAGAAAATATTGAATATATTACTTTTATTCACATTAGTGTCTTGCGACTTTCTCCCTTATAAATTAGATTGATGAACATTTTATTGTTCTTTAAAGAAAGTATAATTTAGAGAATGCATCAACATCATTGTTAGGAATTCATAAGTATAACCTTGTGACAATTATACGACCGTATATAATCATAGAATGTCTCGTTTACCGAAAAATCGCGATTATATTTTTTATAATATTTTCTTTCCTCTGTTCTTTTTTTGCTATTGATACATTTATAGATTTAATAATAAACAATAAGAAATTGGTTCTGTAACACTAATAAACAGAAAAAACGATTCATACAGTTGCGATAATTAGGTCTGATAAAATAAAATTTATCGAGCAGAAAGTATTTCATATATTTACTAATTATTAATTATGACTCAATGAGATAAAAATCGAACTTAATGAATCGCCATGAATATATGAACATTATCCTTGTATTTATCTACATATGCTATCTAAATACAAACATTTTTTCACAAAATAAAATATTTTAATTATGTACACAGTATCATTAAAATGTCACAAAATGTAATAATGGCGCATACCATAACTGTGCGGAAAATTATCAAAAACTAAAAATTTTTGAAAATGTGCAAGGATGATATCGCTGTAACCAACTGCCCTTTAGTCTAAAGCAATGTTAATGTCATGAAATAAGAATCAAGGTAGTTATGGAAGAGTTATATCTCTGCTATAAACTCAATTAAGTCTTCATAGAACGAGATTATCTCCATTATTAAAACTTTGATATAAGGTTAAACATTTATTCCTTTTCAGAAATTAATGTCCTTGATAACAAGTTTAGTTGAACAGAATACAACGAGAAAAACAATTCCAAATTCTAACTTCTTATTATCTATTTTTGATTTTTAATATTTTACGACATTCTTAATGAGTATTTTCTCATAACCTAAACTTTAAATGTAAGATTTTATTAAACGAATTATCTTTAACGATTTTATAAAAATTTCGTTAAATCAATGTTATCTAAACGAGATAATTGTATGAACATATAAATTCGATGATATTTTGTCCTATTTATTCTATTTTATGATTATATGGGTCAAAGAAACGCCTTTCATTTATTAATTGTAAAAATTTGAATTTAATTTATATCTTATTAAAAGTGAAATTTGCATAAATGAACAAGTTTTATTGGTTACTAAATTATAAAATTCAAATAATTTGATGACTATGTTTCTGAAAAAACACAGACCTGTCAAGGAAAATGTTAAATCTCAGAATATTTTATTGCAGCCGTATTTTCTGTTCTTTCAAAATCAATCAATTTGGCAAAAAATTGTCAAATAATATGAAAAAGAAAACATTTTATTTGGCATTTAATTAAATCTGAGTCTTAAATATGATTTTTCATACTCTTGAGATATAATCATTAGCATGACTTACTTTATAAGTACGTTTATCTTAACATCTGATTTTATAATGCAGATTAAAATGAAAGGAGCTTATGGTAAGATGAAAGTGAATTTGTCATAATTTTATTTAAAATTGGTGATTTAAACATGATATATTTTTGAATTTTTCGTTAACCTGTCTAAAACCTGTTAAATTGTTACAAAGTGATATCACTGTCATCGTTATAATTCGTAAAATATATTTCTCTTATTTAATAAAAAAAGGTGTATTACCAATTTTTAAAAATCAACTTAAACATATTACATATAAAGAGAACATAAATTTTTAACTTTATTTCTATTAGAGATGAGTTAACTCAATGTAAAAATAATTATCACTGTTTTCAGCTATTTTATAAAAATTTAGTTTTAAGATTAAAGTAACTCATTAAAAAATTTTATTTGAATATTTTATGAATTATATCTTTTTGAAATAATCAGACTCTAAATTGAGTTAATACAAATAAACTAAACATATTATTCATCAATACCATATCGATCTGGATAACATTCAAACATCAATAGAAGGAGAAAATGATGAGTTAATCTGAACATAGCTTTCCTTTTCAAAAGGTTAACATATCTGTTCTGAGTATAGATAAATTAGAATTCTCATGAATAAAAATCTATTCCTAGTTTATGATGGTTTTACGTCTAGATTGTTTAAATCATAAAATGACACTAAAAGTAATTGAATTTTATATTTGTGATTTTTTCGAATTAAGATTCGTATTGATACATCTTAAAAGCATATTTTCTGGATTTATGTATTTATATAAAAAATTTTAGCTTCTGAATTTAATTTGATAAAATAACCTAACATTTATTAAAATAACATATAGATATTCGTGTTAAACTAAATTTAAATTTATTTTTGTCATAAAATTTAGAAATTGGTAACTGAAATATAATGAGAAAAGAATCTAAACTGAAAAGATATCAGATAACACTGCAAATTATCTTTGAAGAGCTAGGATGATTCAAAATTTTCACTTATTCTTTCGAAGAATATTAAAGTCTGGTATACTCTATCTGGTAAAGATCAGCTTTCTATGTTCCGCCTTTCAGCTCTTAACCTTATTTTGCATCATTTACTCGTGTTAATATTCAGTGTCTTGTTGTATAGGACACTCACTCAATAAAAACATCCCTATCGTTGGTAAGTGTACGTATTTTGCCTTGACTTACAATGAAAATACGCAAAAATCGATATTATTAACTTTTAAATGACTGATTAATGTTTTTATGTTTTTCTATTGATATAAAACAAACTGAGCTTTGGAGACAAAAGAAACTATGAGAAAAAGTATTATATATTTAAGTGCTCATCTGATCTGATCGAAAGTTTCAAATATTTTGACATTTGATCTTTGAACTTTAACGAAAAAACAGAGATGCAATACAAACTAAGAGTAAAAATAAGCAGACATTGTTATTGTCTGAATGATTGAAAAAGATCAAACTTATAACCTGTGTTGATAAATATCAAATAATGAAATTCTATTTTTCATTTATTTAATATCTTTCCTAAAGAATTGAAATTTATGTTCAAAAATAAAGTTTGAAATTTTTACTTTGTTCCAAAATTCCACAAATTTAAAAATTCACTGAATTAAACAGGAATTCACCGAAAAAAATTGAGATGAACATTTTTTTAATCACTTGACAAAACATAAATAATTAATTTATTTTAAATTAAATTTGATAGGAATTGTTTGAACGTATTCAATAATTTTTATAATATAAGATTTCTTTCAATTCATTATTTTATTTTTAACAATATAGACGTTATAATTTTTTATTACAATAGATTTGACGCAATCTACATGTTCACAATGTCTCGCGTAAAAATGTATAAATTCTGAATAAACTATTTTTTTAACTCGGAATATTCTTGGAATATACACACACAGATAAAGAGATGAAAAATTTTAATTTTTACTTTAAAAGTAGTGCTATAAAACCTATCTACATCTCAACTAGTTTTATTTGATTTTTAATCTAATCGTATTATATTTTTCAAAGTAAATATTGTTTAATACTTTGTAATTAAATATATTCACAATAAAATATCATTGACCACGTATAAAAAGTTTATATCTTCACAGTCTTATTGCAGATGGATATTTAATATACTAAAATCAAACTGTTTTAATCTATTATTTACTTAATCTAGGAAAATATGTCTACCCTTGGTCATGTTCGAAAACATTTTAAATATATCTTGACAATAAAGTACAAAAAACATTTATAATTTTAGCTCTAATTAAATATAAACAAAAAATATTGCGAAAATAAAAAAGTTTGTGTCAACACGTTATTTTAGCTATTTTTTGATTTAAAGTTCTGTTTATTGTTCTGATAAAGAATAAACCTTAAAAAGAATAACTGAGGATTGTTTTTTTATATTTATTGATTTAAAATAATATGATCAAAAAACAAAGTAGAAATCTCCCAGAGTTCAAAAATATAATGACAAATTTATCGAATAATATGTTTGATCGGTCTATTCTAGATTTTATTTATTTTGCCGTCTTCCATGTAATATTCGACATATGATATTATAAGAGTTTATACGAAATCAAAAAAAACAAACTATCTTTGATTTTTTAGCATAGAACATGATAAATCATATTTATAAGTAAATTATAGCATTTGGATGGTTGAATATATTATATTTTTGAAAATTAAATTCAAAAGCAATGATCATTAAAATATCTGAATAATAACCATCAAACATTAAACACATTAAGTTTAAAATTTAAATTCATTTATAACTCTGAAATCGATATATATCAAGGATGCGCAATGTTTCTTTATTAAATAAACCTATAAATTTAATTAGACTAGAATTTTAATTTTTTGTTATCATTTTTAAATAACGAAATTCCAAATAAAATTTTGTTTTATTAATATCAGATCAAATTTAATGTTGAGTTTATTCAAATCAGAAAAAAATTAATTTAATAGTAAAATTTAACTTAAATAAAAAAATTAAAAGGACGACATATATATTTCTTAATTTCAACTTTTATTTATTGCATGTAATTAAGTTTTCAAAATTTCTGGAATAACATATTAAATTTCAATTATCTAAAATGACAAATTTTCGAAGAGTAAATTTTAATTTCTTACACTCAGAACCATCATTGAAATGAAATAAACTCAATATATGTTATAGTTTTTGAATATCAATTAATATTTATCATTTTATGTAACAATTAAAATTATAGGCAGAATTTTAAAATAAAGTCGCAAAAAGACAAAAATTATCAAAAGGTAAACTCTTTAACATCATTTGAAACAAAATATAAATCTTGACGAGTCATTAATAGTTTATTAAGTATATTCATATAATCTCGTGCAATAAAATGTTCTTATTTTCACAAAAACTGTGAACTAAAATGATTTTTAATGAAATAATAAATAAAAAGAGAATAAAAATTAACACGAGAATTCTCAGCATACATTAATTCTTATTAAGCGAATTAAAAAATTATTGTTTTGGCTGTGTTATTTTTATATGTTTGACATTTTAGCTCCTAAATTCTGGTAGATGATGAGGGTGTTAGTCTTCATTATGCCAAGAGAGTAAGTACAAAAATAATTCTCAGTTTGCATTAAATTCAGATCCATCTTCTTCTTTCTTCAGTCTAGATCTTACCAAGGTCCCAATCAGACTGTCTTCAATAAGATTTTCCAACTTTCTGGTCAATCTTCGTTGAAGAAGGCTTTTTAAAGAAGAATCAGTCTCATTAATTTTCTTAACTGCTTCTGTCTGAATAGAAGTTGATTGCTCTAAAGTCTTGGTTGAATGATATGAGACATGGAAGTGATTGCCTTTCTTAAAATAAGACAAACTCACGTGGAAAAATGTAAAAGACTTATAAACATTCAAATTTAATCTTAAGAATCAATAAAGAAAACAAGACAGCAAATTTCAGATATCTATCTTGACTATCTTTTTTTGAGAAAAAATATTTTTAGCTTGACTTTACTCGATTTCAATGAAGCATAGATTAATAAACATCAACGATACTTTCAATTTATTCAAGACCGCAGCTTTTTTATGCTCATTGAATCCTAAAAACTTATCTCAAGCATATATGAACATCATTAATGCAGGTTTATACCTCTCAGAACAAGAAATTTAATCCCTGGTTAACACTGTGGAATTTAAACGCAACGCCTCAAAATTGTACCAATCAGAAAAAGAAACTGAGAGAAACGTGAGACCACTTAAAATATTTTGAAAAAAATTTCAAAGAGATAACATCATAAAACATGCAAAAAATATAAATATGTATACTTTTGACAAATGTTGTTCGTTTAGTCAGAAGACTGGGTAATGTACAGGTAACATCATGAAAAATTTTTAACGACGAGATCATAAAAGCTGAAAAGACAAATTTAACTCAATAATGTTTAAACTGCATAAATATATATAGGATTGTTAATAATCATAAATTAATCAATTTCTAGTTATTTTAATTTCGGAACTAGTCAATCAGTGAATGTGTACTGCTTAAAAGAGAATCATGCATATGACATTCATTCTTAATTTGTCAATCGTAGGGGTTTAATTCCCTTCACAACTACTTTCGTTCGTATTAATAGAATACCTGTTGAATATTCAGAATAAATATCTTTACCAATTTAAACTAGCCAAAATGATAAAACCTGATTTTATCGTTTCTAGCGGAATAAATGGTTACATAAATATCAGGTGAGATATTCTGATAAACTGTCCAAGAATATTCTTCAGCTAAAAGGATCGGGTTCATCCCCAATACAATACGTTTTAATGGTTTTTATTCAAGGATTTCATCATCAAAAATTACATAAAGAAAAAAATCAGAATCTGTTTTTTATTCATTGAACTTCAAACCAGTGCTTTTATAGTCAATGAAGTTGATATCGTCTTAAACAGTTTTAACATACTATATATCAATAAAAATAATAAATAATACTTTACTTCAAAACTCAATAGCATCTTAAGAATTATAAAGACTGTAATGTTCAACAACTATGACAAAAATGCAAAAAAATGATGTATTTAGTGAAAGCGAAAGTCTTAGGTGTACACATAATGTCATAGAATTAAATAAAAAAATTTTAGCTAGTGTATCGATGATAGAAAACTTAATTCAGATACCATTAAAGATGAATATAAAAGAAAAATATTGAGGAAATCATGGATGAAGCAGTTGATCACCAATTCTATCTCTCGACTTGTATTAAAAATTTTAACTTTATGCGATTGAAGAATAAAACAAAATCAAAACAGCTTTTCCCAATCTTTGATAGTTGTTTCTGCGAATTTTCGCTTTTCTCATAAGGAATTTGTAACACCATAGAATGATTTTTACACGATTATGGATAAAATACTCGCTTGACTGAGCTTTGTAATTTTTTAAAATGAAATATAATGATTTCAAGAATCTATGAAGAATATTTTAAAGATATTTAAACAGTTCTTAAGAGGTTATCTCAAGCCATACTGGAGGTAGACCACGTATAAAATGCACATGCAGCATTGATAAAATCGAATTTCATGAATTCACAATTTCGAGTAAATGAACTGTGTCAACTAGTCACACCTTGAAATAATTGTAAGCTCGCTCTCGCCATCTGAACTTTGTAATGAAAAATCATTTTTGGGCATTTAATGGGGCTCTTATGTATGTAATTAAAGATTAGGCTGATATTGCTGCGCCACTTTGCAATCCCCGGCGATAATCTATTTGGATAATGAAAAACGAATAAGATATAGTTTTTGTTAACCTAAAACCCCATATTGCTAATATACATTCTCTAGTATAACTATATAGATCAAAATAATCCACGCTGAGCTGTGACTCTTTAGAAGTTAGCAGACGACCATGTTATTTTCAAAAATGGAGCTAAAATTTCACAAATGGCTTTTGAAAGTAGAAAATTGAATTTTGAAGAGGGTATACTCGTAAAATAAATAAAGAATTCCTCACCATTCTTGTTTCTCTCAGTAAATTTAGTATTTATCTTTAAAAGGAAAAATTTAAATAATGATTCCTCATAAACCTGTATATTTAAAAATACGAAGGATTTTAGAAGCGTGTGTATTAGATAGGCATAGAACAAGAAAGATCTTTACCACTAAATATCTTATATTATAGAAGCAAAAATATTTTAAAATATTTACTTTCAAGAACATTAGCTAAAATAAATTTGGTATGATAATGATGTTTTGGAGAAGCGAAAAACATCGCAATATAGACACAAATTGATTCAAATTCTGAAAGTGAGACGGGTCAATTCATACTGATGAATTTTTCATCAATTACTCCGAAGTGAAGCTCGTCTTGAAGTCATATAAAATCATTTGTATCATAGCTTCTCTTGAGCGAAAAGTTAATCGTCCCTAAACATTGCATGGATGAAATAGTCAAGCTGACACATGATCTATAACTAGGAAATCTATGTATCCTCAAATGTAAAGTTAATCCTATTGTATAGGTTCTTTGGGCTTGACTTAATGTCAGATGTATAAAATAATGCTGAATTTATCGCCAACTTAACATTTATAAATAAAAAATTATTTTTTTAGATGGAACTACACCTTATACGTAACACCAACGATTTTAAATATGAAGATTGATAAAAAGTTCAACTTCTGATAACATTTATTGGGAAAAGATATATTATTGTATTTGTTGATCACTACAAAAATGTAGTTTGCCAATTCCAAAACGAAATATATAGGACAAGATAACTTATCAAGTATTCTTCTCAAACATGGTCAGCGCTACGTTATTTCATGGAAATTTTGACATTCAAAAAACTGCATACGAATCGATACCATTCTCTAGTCTATGTAAAAGGATATGGATTGACACATGTATGTTATCGCTCGGCGGCGAAATGTCATTTGAAGATAACAACAAAATTATCGAATTGATACTTCTGATTATGATCGAGGACAATTTTAAAAATGAAATTTTAATCTTAATTTGGTGCCAGATGAACTGTGAATTGTTAAATGTTAATGAATAAATTACTCAATCGTTCTGTAAAATATGAATACAAAATAGAAAAATCAGCAACCAATAATGTGTAAAATAGTTTGTAAAAATCATAATTAGAGAAAAATACTCTCTCTCAATAAAATTGGATTCTCATAAAAACACAAAAGGTGTAAAAGTTAAACCTTTTTATGCAGCATTTGGTCCTCACTCAAACACGTTACCCAGTATTCGATATCAGTGAAGTAAATTAGTCAATCATATGCACCTTTATCAATGAACCGGTCTCAACTTAAATCAAAAATCCAAATCCAAATCCATGCAGACAAAGAAAGTCAACTAGATTCTATTTTGGGTGTTATTTCTGATTTCGTTGAGGATATATGTTACATAAAAGATATCGCGTGTATAAATGCTCCCACTGGTTTACATCTGTTCAAATAAAATTCACACTCATGAAAGAAGTAACATGGCATTTTCTTTCCCTCTCTCTTGGCATTCTTGCATCTTACGATTTTATTTTATCTCGATCTAAGTTTGTTAATTAGAAACTGTGCTCATCAAAATCCTTAACTCTAATAATGTAGAAAAAACATAAATCTTATTTTTCAATGGATTATATAAAAAATTTGCCATATCTATCGATACACAAGTTAATATTTCATTAAAATAAAAGTGAAATAATAGCTTAAATAACAAAAGCTCTTAAAATGTTAACTTATACCATTAAAATAATGATACTTAATTATGTTTGACTTTTAAATCATTGATAATACTTAGAAATACAACAATAATTTTCCAGAAAAATTAAAAATAAAGAGACTTAAAAATTATCGTTGATGGACGTATGGAATGAAAATATGTAGAAACAAAACTGACATTGAATATTATATTAAAAATAAGATTGAAACATTTGATCTTTACGTAGAGCCATAGTTTTTAAAATGGAAGTAGTTTCCAACTGCTAATTGAATTATATGCTACAAATGTTTTAAAAAATTTTCATCTCCTCAGTTAATGTCATAATATTGAAGTTAATGGTGAGTATAAACCATCTAAATTCAGACATAACTAAAATTTTATCAAGAGATATAGAAAACTAAGATCATATACATATGCAAATTTTTATGGGGAAGAACACTGGATATGTAATAAAAATATCAGGCCGTTCATCTTTCTCTCCATTTGAAAAATATAGCGTCGAATTTAAAGGTTAACATTTTTACATGCAGATGACGTTGTTGAATTTGGCAAAATTAATCATGTTAAAATTTATTGAGGGAAAATTTCATGGTTTCAGCAGAAATTTCCCAAAAGATCTCAACTTTTGATTTTGAAATCAAATAATAATGTATAGATGAATCAAAAAATGGAAAAAACCTGTTTCGAATCATGTTTATAAAATACGAAAAAGAATATTAATTTCTTAAAAGTTTAAACTTGAAGATTTTATATATTATTATGGATGGGGTCACTGACCTGGAAACAATGATGCAAACTTTAAAATAATATTCTCTCTTCCAAATATAAATCAAGGCACTTATTTGCAGGACATAAATTTCAAAATTATACTTCTGGAACAAATAAAGTTTATAAAGATAATAAAAGGAACAATTGAAAATCATCATATCAATTAAGACACAGTATACAATTTAAAAAACGCTCATTTATAAATATAGATAACAAGACGAAAATATTAAGATTTATAATGAGTATTTATTGGACATAGCTAAAAACCAAATTGTCATAAGCTGGTTAAAAAATAAAACAAAAGGATTATATGAACAGATAATTCTGGTATATTTAGGAAAGCAACCTGAATTTAATCAGCATTATGATAACGTATACTTATAAATTTATCAACTGAAATGAGAATCACAGTTTTTATGGAAAAGGGAATTTTTCGTAAAGTGATCTTTTCTTCAATAAAAAATAGAAAACTATCAACTGAATAAATAATAACGAGAAAAGACTGATATACACGCTTCAATGCGAAGGAAAATGATTATTAAATAATTCAAAAGAAAATAAAGAAATGAGAAACGCGACTGTACGAAAAGGTATTAAATAAAAAGGATATAAAATGACTTTTATGCAAAAAAACATAAACTAGTTTATTGATAATTCGTTTGATAAAAAATAACTATATAGGCATAATTTTTTGAAAACATATCTGAATGTATTAAAAATTCTGAATAAAAATTTTAGTTAAATATAAATCTTTTTCAATTTTTACCTGTTTAATAGCATTAAAATATATAAAATTTTAAGACTATTTTTTCAATCTACATTAAAAACTTCTGGATAATGTAAAAGGTATGTTGAGAATTTCATCAATATTTTATACCCTAGAGATATGAATTTGACCAATCCTCTAAAAGAGGCATAAGAATAGGGTCTTTATAAAGATATATTAAGCTGGTATAAATGAACATTTTGGAGTTTTGGAAATGTTCCGGGTCTAAAACAGGCTATTCATGAAGACAAACAGTCCAAGAGTCTATTACGACTATCAAGATAGTGAACGTGGTAAAAATTTAAATTGGTTTGAAATTTCCACTATTTGATAAAAAAAGTAACATGGATTAGAAAGCAAATTAGAAATAGTGAGAATATAGACAAAGTTATTTTTGGATCGATAACTCATATTTTAATTCTTCAAAAGAATTCCCATAGATTTGACTCATTTTGACTGAAAAAGCAAACACGATATAAAAAAGTTAACATTCAAATACAAAAATATTTCAAGCTTAATAAATTTTACGCCATTTTTCTAATAAAAATATCAAAGTGATAAAATAAATTGTATATATATTTTAAAGGAAAGAGAATGTCATAATTTTATTCAATGTGTTGGAAATGCAATTATCTGATAAAAATCAGTCATAAAAGGCATGCGTGAAGATCTGTAATTTAACCAAATTACGGAAAATTTTTAAGTATATAACTCCCGAACTAACTGAAAATATTTTATTATAATATAATTGGATTACTTGGATTAAATAATACCGTTTTACTGGAGCTAATACCTTATTTTATGATAAACACGATAGTTTGATATAATTTGTTTAGCTCATGACAATATGTGTTTGAGAAATTTTAATTATTTGTAGATATTCTATTTTATCGAAATTCAGGTTTCTCATAAAAGATTTGGAATTTTTTCACATAAATCTACGATTCGATATAAATTCAAGTGAAAGCAAAAATAAATTGATCAAAATTTACTTTATAAGTCATTAACCTAATATTTATACGTTGAAAAATCCGTTATAAATACTGTTAAAGACGATTATTTTGGAATTTACGTTAAAATAACGGTGAAAATCAAATCTAATAAAGTGATAAGTATTATCTAGGACTAAATAAGTCTGAACGAACTTTTGATCTTTGTCAGTTGATAATTAAGACTTAAAAAGAAAATCGCAAAAATATTTTATGAAAAATGAACAAAGCCAATTCAAATTTGTTTGTTAAAATAAAATATAATTAGTAATTACATAATAAAGATAAAATACAAAATGTTCAATGCAAAGATTTTTACTTTCAGTTTATTACTCTACATTATGAAAAATATTAATAAGTTTTATAATTATACAGTAATTAGAATAATGTTTAACGTTATTTATAATTAACACTTAATCTGAGATTATCTACGACTATAAATTGTACGCAAATGCGGATATTAATTATTTTTTTAATTATTAACTGCACAAGATGTTTCGCATGTTAACACGACTTTCAATATGTGTTCAGGTATTTTATCTTTCTTATCTTCTTATCAAAAAAATCCTGATCATTTAAATTATTTGAGACAAATAAAATATCTATTTGAATTGATAATTTTAGAAAAACAGTATTTATTTTTGATTTTGTCTTTTTATGATTGTATTTGATATCGCACGAATTTATTTACTTTATATTTGTTTGCATCTTCATAAACTGAATTTCGTAGCATAAATTTATTATCGCTTCGATATCATAAAAAATTTTAAAAATCAGATTTCTTTGAAAGATCTTTTTTTTCATTTTCTAATTGTTATTTTTATTTTATTTAGACTTTCGCATAAAATTATTGATGAAATTTTTTTCCAACGTCGAATCATTTTTACTTTTTTAACGTTTATATTAAAACTAAAAGTTAAAAATTAATGCCACGTATTTATTATTAAACTTATGTGAATCAATCTAGTTCTTCATTCTTTATCTAAAAAGTGATTTGATTTGTCAGTTAAATGTAAATATCATTGTATACAACATTCCTTTATACAAAATTAAGAAATACAGCGCGATTTCTTATAAAATATACTACTTTTATTAAATATACATCTTGAAAATAACTTAAGTTATTTTATTATCACTTTTTGATTCAGTGGTTTTTAGAGTATAAACATTAGATATTTATGATAAAAGTTCTTGTCAATATCAAAACATCCCAATTTCCTCAAAATGTGATCACTGAACTTCATGAATTTATAAATTTTATGCATATAGATTTTGGAATGGAAAATACAACCACATTTACAATTTTATTGAAAATTTATTTCAAATTTTTGTTTACGATTCTTTTTACATCAGAAATTTAGAAGAAGCACATAACTTAATTTTTATCTAAAAACCTAAATATAGATTCAAAATTATGTTTAGAAATCACATATATTATAAAAACCTTGATCACTCTCATATTGTTTTATAAACCCCATTATATTTTATGCTGGTAGAATATAAGATTTTTTCATGTATTTACGAATATAATGTAAAAATATTTTTTCTTAGAAAGTAAACAATTTAAAATGCTTATTTAATTTCTCCATTTAAATCTAAAATTTTTATTTGCTCAGAATAAACATATTTCGTGAATTTATTTAACAAAATGATGTTAATATTTTGCGATAAATATCAATTTGCTGTTTAATAATTAAAAAATACAAAACGCATTTTTCATTTTTATAATTATATTTAGTTTTATTAACTTTTAAAATATGATATACGCTTTTCTATTCTCAAACACGTTTGAAATTTATAATTTTTATGTTTAAGATGATTAAAATTTTTATTTCAATTAACAACTATATTGATTTAAGGTTTTTGTTTTCGTTGATCTGGGTCCTGGTTCACCATCTGTTTCAAGACAAGGTAAAATTTTAATCATTAAATTTTTTAAATATATTCTTGAATAAAAATTTGCTTAAATGTAAATAGATAAAAATTTGATTTGTTATATCATTCGAGTTAATTAATCACCATAAATTTGGAATTGACACCCAACATATTTCTGAATATTTGTCATCTGTATTATATAAATTTTTCATTTTAATTTGAGGAATATTTTAGAAAATTATAAATTCAATAATATTTTTATCGTTTCGCCTGAGTATAATATTTTGAAATGGGACTGTGAAATTAGTTCGTTTAAATATGATTTTTAAATATAATCATTCGAATATTAAAAAACTCATATATTCCTAAAGATAACAGTGTGAATTTTTTCAAATATTTTAAAAATAAAATGCTTATATAAATATTCATAATGCGAAATATTTCATTCTAATCTTAAAGAAATATGAAATTTTCGTTTGTTTACTATTGTATCTATTGTTATAAATTTTATCGTTAAAAAATATGAAAATGCGCAAAGTTTTTTACGTGTAAACTCAAAGCAGATTGTAATTTTAATGATTCATTCTCAAGTTAGTTTTAGTTAATATCGATAAGGATAACATTTATATGTATTTTATACTTAAAAGTATTATTTTAAAAATAAATTATAATATCTTTAGTCGAATGTTTTTGAATTATAAAAAAGCTAAAAATATTCAATTTATTTGATAAAAAATATGTTTTATAATTTTTCTTAAAAATTTAAATGTTCTCAAACAATCTATGCTCAACGCATTGAATATATTCAATCAAATTAAAGATAATAAACTTACTTCCCAGGTCCTTAACGACTCTAAGATTAAATATTCAATCACGTCAAAATTACGAGCAAATACTATTGTGACAAAATAAATTTTAATATAAATCAGTATCAGTGTAAAATTCTGTGACAGATCTAACTAAAAAAATGTAAAATTATCAATTCGTAAAAATTTTAATGTTTGTTATTCTGTCTAAATTTAACATAAATGAAATTATAAATTATAAAAAGGAGTAAATTAAACCTTTAAAAAAACTCATATAGAAATTTATTTAATAAATATGTTAATTCATTTATCATCTGGACCAATTCTTAAAGAATTGAATAAATTATCAGAATTATCGTTTTCAAATTGATGTTTTCCAATGTCTGTAATTCACAAAAATCATTTTCACTATTTTTTAATCAAAAGATTAAAATGATATAATTTACAAATTGACAATAAATATATTGATAGTATTTGAGATATAAATAATTGTTGATTCTAATAGTTTATGAATTAAATTCAATAACTAATTCAAAATTATTTAATTAAAAAAGTTTATCGCTTAAATAATAAATATGAAATTTTTTATCATTAAAACTTCTCCAAAATTTTATTTACTTAAAGCATATAAATTATCATATTAATCTTAAAAGATTAAATACAACTGTGATATTCATGATTGAAATATGATTCCAATTTTAATCATTTTTAATAAGGACTTTCTTTTATAGTATTTACTTATAGCTACATTTTGGCATATTCCATCATTATTACAGATTATTAGTAAATTTTTATACATAAATTATAATTAATAAAAATAAACCACACCGAAGATACAATATAACAAAATTAACCTTTATATTTTAAATATTTTACGTAATATTGTTATTTTTAAATAATAATTTATACAATCTATCTTTAAATAAATCTGTAAATTAAAAACTATCAATAATGTAAAGTTCAAATATTCTTATTATTTTTATGATTTTTTCTCGAAACAAACATTATGATTTTGATTGGCAAATTATTTTTTTTCATCAATATAAAATAAAAAATGAGTTAACATACATATTTATCTTTTGATTTTGGGAGTGTAAAAATTTCAGAAATATTTAATTTAGTTAAATGAACTATATTTCATAAGATATTCAATTGAACAAAAATATTCATAAATTTTAGAAGTTCATGACATTTATTACGATCTAAGACAATTTAAAAAGATCTTTAATAAATTTACTCAGTTAAGAAATTTTTAAAAATATAATAAATTAACATATCAAAATCGAAATTTTTCTTCCACGTAAAAATCTGCGATTATTTTCAATTTAACGTTGCTTTGGTAATATAAATAACTTCATCTAAACTACACGATGAATTTTTAATATTTCAAATGTTTAAGCTATATAAATTACGATATAATATCAAGGGTTCTCCCAGTTCATCAAGACGAGGCATGCCTTTACCTCCTATTCCTGTAAATATTTATGAATTTTTATTTAAAATAAATATTTAGTTCATTAAATTTTATTAATTCACAGAACAAAGAAATATTTTATGATATCTATAAAGATTTACATTTTCTAAATTCTCTCATATTTTCATTTATTTGCCAAATCCTGTGATAAAAACGTAAATTATATCATTAAAAGTCGAATAAACATGGGTTTAGTTTCATCAAATATCTGAATTTCACAGAAATTATATTATTTTACATACATGAACAATGAATTATTTAAAAGTATATTTTTTAAAAACTTAAAATAAAATAATTATAAATGATGTTTATTGCACATAATTAAACAGCATTCCATCTCATTCATTATTATAAAATAACTTTAAATTAAAATATTCAAAATAAATATCAATATGAATTTTTGGATTTTTCGAAGAATACTTAACAAAAAACATATAATGGTTGCCATAAGACGAAAAATTGAATGTTCATATAATCATGATTAATAATTTATTCATTTAATCAATATAAATTTATGTTTTTTCGATGAACTGAAAATCTATTTTTGTCAATGCAGAATTTTTTAATAACTAGATGTTTCAAATTGTAAAAAAAATTATGTTCTCCCTTTCGTTAAATGCATAAAATACAAACAGAAAATTTTTCATCTATATACAATCAATGATAATAAAAAATAAATTATCTTAAAAATATTTATGCTATAAAGGTGCGTATCATTCGAACAAATCGATGCTCATAGAATTTAAAACTTATCACCTTTCAATTCAATGATTTTAAATTATCATAACACAGTGAATAATTTTTTTCTAAAAATTGATCTTAATGTTTCTCAGAATATTAACATTTATTTACTGAAATTTTTATT
The DNA here is from genome assembly GCA_024349245.1 of Neodontobutis hainanensis. Lineage (NCBI taxonomy): Eukaryota > Metazoa > Chordata > Actinopteri > Gobiiformes > Odontobutidae > Neodontobutis > Neodontobutis hainanensis. The sequence goes on along the minus strand of JALDNG010000408.1, from coordinate 3,309 downwards.
TTAAATATACAGCCAATACAAACAGATTTCCATTTATGATATTCACAAACTAGCCTCATTTCTCTTTAATATAACTATAAACTAAATGTGTATTTTATAAAATGACCTTGAAAAAAACTCATCAAATTAATTTTTTTTTCTTTGAATATGATAGTTTTATTTCTTAAAGATCATGAGAAAAATATTTAGAGATTAACTATAAATTAAAAATTTCAAACAAATTTAGATGTTACAATTTATTCAAATATAATTAACAACAAAAAAAAAACAATTCTTTTCAAACATCAATTATGAATATGTTTGATATATCTGTTAAGTTTAAAAAAATATATAATATTTAAATAACTTATTTTATTTCAAAATAATAAATTTATTACTTTATCCATCTATACAGAAATCGTTCATCGACACTATTTATTTTAGTATTGTTAAAAATTACATTTAAGTTTATAAATAAAAATAATTTTTCATAAATAAATATAATGAAAAAATTATGATTAACCTTTTATCTATCAAAATAAACTCATATGTGAGGGTATTTGTAAAAGTAAATCGAAGTAAAGAGCAATATTATATTTTCTCTAAACTAAAAGAAATTCACATTTTCATAAATATATTAATCCTTTGGCAAAAATATTTACATTTTTCTCTTTAAATTTATGGAGGTATTTAAAAATACTTTCAATTTGGTTCTTTTTCCGACTGAATTTACTTTTAAGTTGTCATCTTTTAAAAAGAATTGTATTGATTTCCATATTCTTCAACGATGATATGAATTTAGATAAATATCTTACAAATAAATCAACTCATAAAATATTATCTTTAATATTCCCATTTTATTTATAAATTATTTATAACATTAATTCAATGTGATATTGATTATATTTAACCTTCAATCATATTTTGATAAATTTATTTTATTGATATAAAACACAATTGTTTAAATTTATTCATAATATTATCCTTCTTAATATGATACATCATATTCAATTCATTCAAATGTTTTTGATAGTTATTATACACCTTTAATAAATACACGAATCTTTTCGTTTTAAAATAAAAGGAAGGCTAAATGTGTCACTATTAGCAAAACATAATATTTATTATTTAAATTGTATTGTTTCAACAATATTACTCAAATTTATGACTTAAAATTTCTGAAGTAACTTTTTCTCAAAACATGATAATATGGAATTGATAAAATTTGATTTTAATTTATTTTTATCGTTTTTTATCTTTGATCAAGATAAGCAAAAATCAATTTTACAATATTCATCAATTAATAGATTTATATTTTCATTTAAATATATTTAAAATCATATTTTTTAATCTACTCAAAACTAAATATAAACTATTCTTAATTATGATAAAAATTAAATGACTAATTCAATATATTAAAAATTATAATATAAATCATTTTATCATTTAAATCAAGTGTTAAATTTCCTACTTAAAATTTTTTACCAATCAACAAAATATTATTGCTTAAAATATTTATTATCATTAATTTTCCGACAAAATATATATTTTATCATATCTAGACAAAGTATATGCTACTATTTATGATTGATCTTTTTCCAGTTTCATAATTTATTATCTTTAAAATTGTTAATTTTATGAAATTTAATGTTTCGACATTTTATCGTTCGTTATTAAAATAAATTTTAATATCACTGAATCATAGATGGAAAAGTATAAATTACAGAATTTAAAATTTATCAAAGATCATTGTACATATGATATTCTGTATATTTGATGTTTTTTAGATCATGAAAATAAATTAAATATTTTATATTTTCTGAATTTATTAATTATTTAATATACTTAAGATATAGAAGTTTAGTTATTTTTGAATTTGTCATGAACTCGAAGAGAATTTATGTCAGGAAAAATTTATTTATGAAGACTGATAAAAAATTTTAATACTATGATGAATGTTTTTTTTCAAATATTTATTACATTTTTAGAATCGACATAGTCACTCATATTAATTTATGCAATGCTTAAAAATTTTCAAAATCATAAATATTTGAAATTTTATTTTAAATTTATATGATATAAATACTGACAAATAGGCTAGTAAAACTCCTATACTGAAAATTTTATATCATTTATTTGATAAAAACCAATATTCTAAAGAACAAAATCAACTTATTTAGCTTGCATTAAATTATGTTATATCATAAAATATTGTTATTTTATATTTGCCACCTTTTAGAACGTTAATTTAGATTATATTTTAATTCTTAAATGAAATTTACAATTCACTTTATTTTTATTTAAATTAACTAAATTTCTGATCTCTTTAATTTAGAAATCTTTTCAAAAACATGTTTAACAAATTTTCTGACACCTAAAAATGTTTTTCATGATTCTTAATAACTTTTATGTGGTATTCTTAATTAATAAAATTTATAAAAATTTAACGATATTTTGAGAAAGTATTAAAAATTCAGAACTTTTACAAATTAATAAAGACTGAATATATTCTTTTTGATCACAAACAATGAATAATTTGATAATTTTATGAAATATATCTATCAATCATATATTACATACATAATATAAGTATGATATTTACGTGAGTTATCCAAATCCAGCATTTAAAAATTTCAAATTAAATTACGAATATTTTATAAATAAATTTTTCATAATATTTGTTTAAACTAAAATTTTCCACTGCACTTGAAAGAAGCACTATTATCTTGATTATTTAATTTACAACCCATAGCACACATAAAAATATATAATATATGACATTTTTATTTAAATTAAATAATTTTGATGAGTAATATTTTAAAATATAGATATGTTTATCAATAATTTAATTTAAAATCGACACAAATAACACATTCTTACTTGTAAAACGTGAAAGTGGGACTTCAAATATTTTTAATCATAAATATCCTAAATTAAATAAATAAAATGTCTATTTTTGTTTTTACAATCCAGATAAAAAAATTCAACAAGTGTTATTTTTAACAAAAACAAAAATAATTTAAATTTCTAAAAATTTAAATCACGTTGAAAAATCAAATTAAATTACTCATGTTATATTATATATTAATATTAGAGTCAAATTGGATCACCTCTAGCAGTACCACCTTCACAATTACATACTCAAGTAAATTTTTATCAATTTTGAATTAATTTCAAAATATTTGAAAAATAGACATTTTTTGTGTATCTTAATTTTACGCATGTTTGATCCCTTCATTGATATCTTAAAATCTATTACACTTCCTGTCCACAAATAAAAACTTAACACGTTGTGTTTCAAATACTATTTTGAACTAATTTTATCTCAAA